>JANHJO010008169.1:0-11601 GCA_032468235.1 Pseudoxyrhopus heterurus | reverse complement strand
GAGCAACAATCGGTTATTGGATCTCATGACCTCCACTTGGGTGAATATCAGAGAGTCTACCACATCACTCGAATACCCGCCCTCTGCCTTCTCTATGGAAGCAAAGTTGCAACCCGATATATTTTCTACAAGAACAGCAGAAAAACCACCAAATCCATCAAGAGCTTCAAAAGACTGCTAAGGGCTTCCAAGTCACCTGATCTGGTTGGCTGCCTTGAAGCAGGTCTCCGCCTCAATTCAGGAATCTGCTCCAATAAGTGTGGGATTCAACCGAAACATTGCCAAAATCAAAACACCCCTTTGAAGCTTTGCAGAGCTTTCCTTTTTGGTCAGTATGGATTAGAATTTACATGGTGAGAGGAGGTAGCTAACTATCTTGCCTGTATTTTTTCCTAGCAAAATGTGTCCAAAGCTGCTTGGCCTTCTATCAAACGTGATAGAAACAACATATTTGTTTGTTTTTAAATGAGCAATTTCAATGATTAGTGTATTGTTGTGATGAATCACGGGAAATTAGCTTGTTTCAATTTGCTGCAAGAATCAACCCCATTTTGCAGATCTCAACCCCATTTTGCAGATCTCATAAAATATTACTTTGTTTCTGATTCTTGATTGCAAAATTACACATCCACGAACGCTCTAACACATATTACATACTTCCTCATATATAATTAACAGTATAACGGTGGAGTTAGAATTGAAAACATAATTACCTCCTTTCTTTTAGTCCAGCTATATAATATTGGATTAGTTTTCCATCCAATGAAGGGTATGTTTTTTTAATGCAAAGAGAATTCAGGCTCCCCAGGTCCTTATAAGCGCTCTGAGTAAGACTGAACTGCATTTGTTTTAACAATTGAATTATACTTACATTCATTTCTGTAGTATTCTCCTGTTTTATGACTATTCTCATAATACAGTTATGCATTGTTAGCCATTTTGCTCAATTTTCTGAATTTGTGCTAAACCATAGATTTTCCATGTAGCTGGGGTAAATTGAGTCTGCCTAGTGTGTGATTCAGTGCACCTTGTGAATATTGCTTATGCTTTAAGCTTCAGGTTTCTGAAAGGGGAAAAACAGCATAGAAATGTGTACATCTAAGGTAAGACAATGTAAAATGCCAAGGGTGACTTCTGCTTCTTGCACTACTTTGCCATTAAATTTGTCTTGTTGAGGTTTAGAAAAATCAATTTATTACAGGTAGTCCTTGACTTACAACAGTTCATTTAGTGACTGTTTAAAGTTACAACAGCACTGAAAAAAGTAACTTATGACCCGTTTTTCACACAACCATTGCAGCATCCCCATGATGACATGCTCAAAATTCAGATGCTTGGCAACTGACTCATATTTATGATGGTTGCAGTGTCCTGGGGTCATGTGATCACCTTTTGTGGCCTTCTGCCATCAAAATCAATGGGGAAGCCTGATTCACTTAACAACCGTGTTACTAACTTAACAAGTACGGTTGTAAAATGGGGTAAAATTCACTTAACAAATATCTCACCTAGCAACAGAAATGTTGAGCTCAATTGTGGCGGTAAGTCAAGGTCCACCTGTATTAGGGGACTTAAGAGAAATCCTAATCATTATAAAGGAAAAGTGGAGAACTTTCTGTTCACTTCACCTAAAAGCTCAGATGCACAGCCATCAGTCTGAACTGTAAAGGAATTCATTAGTGTGCTCAGACAATTAAAAAAAAATCCGCATTTGAAAATTGGCTACCTTTCTCCTCTCAGCTGGATTTTAGGTAACTGCTGCATTCCTTCTCTCTCCTTGGCTCATTAACGAATCAGATCATTTGCAAACAGAAGTACCGCTCAGGGTGAATGCAACCTCAGCATTTGGTCTGCCCTGGCAGCTTCATGGAAACATTCCTTGGCTGCGAACACAAATAAGGAGGCCCTAGGAGTTCGCTTTACTTTTCTTCAAAGCCTTTTTTTTTTTTTTGGATTGCCGAGGTTTGCATTTGAGATAGCCAGGGCCCATTTGGGCACAAGAAGAATTTGAAACTCAATCCATGGAATCTGATTTTGCTGCTTAGGTGCCATTCGGGCAGAAAGGTCCGGTACATAATGAAACCATCACCTAAACCCAGAATATAGGCAAGTACCACCAATTGTTTGAAATCTGATACTGCTGACCTGACAATACACATCTGACATTAGGTCCAATTTGAAGAGGATCCTAATAAATGGCCATCCAGATACGAGGGGATTCCTGCAAACATGGATCATCTGCTCATCAAGGCTGTTTTTAAGCCAGCATCTAGTTTCTTCTGATATTTTTCTGGGGAAGTTCTCGATCAAGACATGGAAGTGAAGGAATGGATCCCTCTAGAACAGGGGTGTCAAACGCGATTTAATTGAGGGCAGCATTAGGGTTGTGTTTGACCTTGAGGGGGGTGGGGGACATGGCTAGGATGGGTGTGGCCAGCTTGACGTCACTCATGTCAGGAGCCACTGAGGTGGCCGGAGTGCTCTGCCAGCAAAAACGGGCTCCCATGCTCTGTTTTAGGCTGAAACGATTTCCTGCAACCCTCTGCCAGTGAAAACAGAGCTTGGGAGGGCCGCCTGCTCCATTTTTGCAGGCAGAGGCACTGCAGGCCGGTCCTTTGCTGTTTCCAGGGCGGCCTCGCGGGCCAGATTTAAGCATCCCACAAGCTAGATCTGGGCCGCAGTTTGACACCCCTGCTCTAGAGTGCTGCACTGGCTGGAATTTGAATAAGATTATCTTCAACTTTTCCATTCTATAATTGTTTGACTCTTTCAGTGTTCCCCATTTAGATATGTGATGCTTCTGATCCTGAAGTTTGCATATCATGATCAAGCTCTTAGGCAAATTGTGATAACTGCAATATCAACTTTCACCCTAAGAGACCTCCTCCGCCCCTCAGTCTGCAAGTAAGGGTGATTCTCCTCTCAGAACAGAATTAAATCTGCAGAAACAAATCTTGGATATGCTCTGTAGATAAAATGATATGGCAGCAATAAAGGAAGGAACTGCCACAAATTCCTGCTAAAGTCGTGGCAAGGATTTGATGCTGTAAGAACATGAGGCAGTGATATTTTGATATCATGCTCAAAAATATTGCCTGAAATATTATGTAATCAATAAAAACATTTAATATTTATGTATTAAAATAAAAAAGAGATGAAGGGAGGGTTGTGGATTTATTTTGGCTCTTTTTCAGGGCCATATCAAGCTTTCAAGACCCGTAAAATACTCTTGACCTTGCTCTCTAAAATATATATATAACTTCTCTTGCAACTCAAATTTCATATTATGTAAAATATACATTAATAAAAAGGAGAGAGAGGGAATTGATTTAGAACACAAAGGAAGTTATTGATTTGATTTAAAGATCCTATTAAGTTTTTCCCCACTGTGGCCACCCAAGGTGAATTATGATCAAGCATGAAGAATTATTTAAGTATTTCATCATAATCATATTATTGGCTTGGATTCTTTTCAATGGATATAGCATTAACCTATGATCAGGAAATGGAATTCAGAGTACAGCTATATAAATTAAAGGGAAAGGCTAAGATAAGACTTGATTCTAAATACAGGTAGCTCTCATTTAGGGACCACAATTGAGCCTGGCAACTTGGTTGTTAAGTGAAGTTGCTAAATGAAATTGTGAGTGTGGTAACAATCCTACTTCAGCTTTTCTTTGTTTTATAGACAAATGAAGGTCATAAATGTGAGAGTCGGTTGCAAAGGACTGTCATTAGTTGAAGGCAGTTGCTAAATGAGGACTGCCTCTACAGAAAATTCATTAGGTAAAAGATTGCTAGAAAGAAACACACTGTTTTCCATAAGAAACTGCAATTATCAAGAGTCAAAAAGTTAATTTCCAGTCCAAAAGTGCAAGAAGTAGATATTTCAACTTCTGAAGTAAATGGCTTTGTGTATTCAGAACTCTTCTCAAAAATTAGAAATTCAGCAACATTTAAAAGAAGATTGTTTGAACTGGATTATCAACATCTCAGAGATTTGCTGGTTCGCACTGTGACTTGAATCCTAAAAGTCAATTCAGCCATCCTAAATTTTGTCAAGACAAAATTCACTTAAAATGAACGTGAAAAATAGCAAAACAGCAAATAGTTCACTACACCAAAGTCCAAAACACATTCATTTTTAAAATTAATAGCTTGTATCAGTTGTGCGAGTACTAAAATAACTGGCCCAAGGTCAGCTAGCTGGCTTTAAACCTAAGGCAAGATTAGAACTCCCATTTTCCAGACTGGTGTCTCTAACCACTACACCATACTTGGTAAAACCTTGGCAAGTTCTGATTGTCAAAAGTTAGCATCTCTGAACGGGATTTCAGACCATAGGAAAGGATTATGCCAAATTCTTTTCAAGGGTCTTATTATTTTGTGCAACAAAAAATGTAATAGTTTTTACTCCAATCATAGCAAAAAAATCTTTGAAGGAGAAAAGAAGCAGATACTACTATGTTGGTTATTCTCCAAAGTACTACACTCAGCAACATTGTGCGTTGCTATGTTATCTTGGATTCTGTAGCAAACGGAATACCACAAAGAATTTGCAATTTTGCTCTATTTGACATGATATAATCTCAGCTGACATTACATAATGAATGAGTTTCTAAAGTATCGCTTCACTACCTAAATCTAGTGTTAATGATGATCTCATTGAAACAGTAAAAGTACTAATTATACTACCAGGTGCTATCTTCTATTTAATCTTTCTTGAAATATTGAGTGAGAATGTATTGAGTTTAGTGTTTACTTAGTTTAGCAATTGTTTAGATCAAATTAATTAAAACATTGTGGACTAACTTATATTCTACATGAGATATTCACCGAAGGGATGATTCCAATCAAAATTTATCAGAATAATTTACAACTTAAACCTTGGCAACACGATTACAGGAAGAGAATGAATGCAGAGTGAGTTTATGCTGGATGTTTAGAAAACAGATTTTTGCTCTAGAGCAGCTTGTTGAGAACTCTTTTAACATGAAAAAGAAGGTTTATTGTATTTCTATTGATTTAGAGAAAGCATATGATAAGGTAGATAGGCTTACATTTTAAAATGTTTTGCATGGCTAAGGAGTTAAAAGTGAGAGGTTGTGTTCAATAAGATCAGTATATGATGGAATTGAGAAAGAATAAAAAAAATGGGGTATGGTCCAACGTTGATCAGGAAGTAAAACAAGGACATATGATTCCCTTGGTTGTCTAATTGGATATGAAATTAAAGTATCAAAGTTCATGGTAGTTATGTTTGAAAAATAATATGGAGTGAATGATTGCAAAGAAACTTTAAAAAGTGGATGATGACCAGTTACATTTTAATAGTAAAAGACTGAAGCAAACAAAATATTATATGCCATGGTGAAATGTTTACTAAAGATAAGAAAGTAGGAAAAATTCTAAGCTATGTGGAATCACATGAATAGGTTTTGTTAAGTAATGAAATATCTGCAAGCAAACAACCAGGATCAGAGAGCACCAAGAACTTCACAGACCACATCCTATCCATTGTGATTCCACCAGCATTTGCATAGCTTAAAATTTCTCCTACTTTCCTGTCTTTAGTAAACATTCCACCATGGTACATATAATAGAAAAGATACTGAATGATGTTGGTACACATTTTTATTTTCCTTTACTTATTTCAGACCTTTAATATCTTTGGATTAGTATTTATTTTCTCAGTACAACATTCCATAATGTTATTTACTCAGAAAGGAAGTGTGTGATGGGTATGTTTGTATGTACCAGGGACCTGTTTCCCTCACATCTTGAAATCTTCTTGGCTTCCAGATGTCTTGCTAATCATACAAAAACCACAGAAATCTAGTAGGTGATATGATTTCTTGTCATTTTGAGATAGAAAACACACAGAGAGAAATTCTTTGAAGCCCCAGTATAGGCTTAAAAAATAACAACAGTTATTCCAAAAAAAAATCCCAGCTTCAACTACAAGTGTGTTGCATTTTTATCATTGCCCTATTCAATATAGCCTGTGGACTCCCAAAATAATCCTTGGCGACTCTCTTTTAAAATGACCCCGAGTCCAAAGAGTAGCATCTCATAATCCATGTTCAGCATACAGGTAGAATCATATGCCAATGTGAACACACACTGTATTTTAAAGCATCCCTTTGAGATTACTCTGTTTTCCTCTCTCTTTTGTATATGTTTCTCCTAGACATACCCAACCTGGTCCATATCCTTGCTGTTTTATTTATGGGACATTCCATTCTGATTTATGGCAGTGCCAATGAGCCAATCTAGCCAAAACTCTCCTGGAGTTCCTAATGTAGATCTCTGGCAGAAATGAAACACTGTTGGAATGAGAGAGTAAGGATGGCTGGGCCTCTGGTCAGTGTTGCTCATTGATCGACAGTAAGCTGCAGTTGGCATCTTCATCACTGGATTATTAAGTACATGCCATTTAAATGCCTATGGAGAGCCTCAGTCATTCAAGTCATGGTTGTCCCAAAGGTGCTTTTTTTAAAAGACAGCTGGACTTTCTTTGTTTTTCCATGAAGACATTTTGCTTCTCATCGCTCCTCATCCAAAAATCTTCTTCAGTTCTTCACAACTGAAGAAGCTTCTTGGATGAGAATTGAAACATCTTCAAGGAAAAACAAAGAAAGTCCAGTTGCCTCTTGAAAAAGCACCTTTGGTACATGCCATTGCCTCCTTGCTCTACGGTTTTTACATAGTTAGAGCTAGTGGTCTGCAAAAATCAAATGTAGCTTTAAAATTCAACCACTTTGACCTTAGACATGATTGTAATATAACATAGGGCTATGAGAAGGCTGCCCTTGCTGATTTAAGCAAAAAGAAAGATGAACGATTGTAAATATTAATGTTTGAAGTCCGTATTATTCTCAATGGTAGCTAGGTAAAGAAAATCAATACTTTCCTTTTCCCTACTCAAATACCCTGACATGTTATATTTGGAGGCTTCAAAGTTCAGATAAACGATTTTCAGAGGTTTTTGACAAGCAAAATGGTCCGGCTAGGACAGCAATATTAAAGGAAGCTTCAGCAAGATAAAAGTAAGCAGATTTCACAAAGTGACAATATGGTTTTGGAAGATGGATATGCTAATAAAATGTAATGTTGCTTTGTCATATACTGTTTACTTTTAAGTAGAAAGCCTGCGGAACTGCCATTTTTCCATTGCACAAAGACACTGGAAATCTAATGTGACACTTTCAGACTAACCATTTATTGCTTCAGAGAGCTGGCCATTATCGGTGTAAATGAAAACCTCATCAAAGGGCTTTTCAGATTCAAATAAATTTAAATTTATTTATCGGTGTTATTTAAAGTGCTTTTATTCTGGTAATTATAAAGCAGAGACATGTAGCCTGTGATCCACCATCAGAATACGGCCCCAGCCTCTTTCAGCCCAGCGGGACACTCTGCTCAGATTCTACCTCTGAGAATTGACAATAAAAAGCTAAGATTTTTCAACGCAATTTTGTCTTTTTTCAGCCAAGTTCACTTTGCTACAAGCGAGAAATCTATTTTATTTTAGATAAATTTATATTATAAAGGTAAATTACCTAGAAAATCGGCTCGCAGGTAGGCATGCATATATACATAAATGAATATGCTCCCCAAGCCTCAAAAGAGATTAAAAATGTTGCTCTCTCTAATTCTGCAGCCAACAGAGGCCAAATGATTTTTGTAACAAAATGGGTATTTTTGTGCTTTGCAAAGAAGGTTCTGATCCCTGTCTTAAAGGAATAGCCTGCGTGTTAACTCAAGCTTAAAGTAAATCTTCTTTGAAATGAATGTATCTCTTAATTACAATCAGGCCGAAAAACCTGATTTCCCCATATTGTTAAAAGCAGACCTTTTCCTTAAAAAAATTAAAAAATAAATAAGGAAGATGATGCTAAAGGTCTATCAAATTAACTATAAAGAGTGAATAGGGAAAACCTTTTTCTCCTCCTATACAAATAAAATTTAGAATGATCTAATGAAAATGGATTGCAGAAGATTCATGAGGCCTCTGGGATTAAGGGTATAACACTGGATCTTTATAAGTAGTTACGGGTTTGTTATATTATTACCAAGCAAGTATTAATAAAATTGTAGGCTAAAATACTGTAGTAGGATGGGGGGGGAAATTAGCTATACAGCGGAAAGAATACTACAAAGTAGGTGTGTCAGGCCTGTGAAATAAACATTATGTAGAGTTCAACCAACCAAAGATCTCAGATATAATCTACCACAGGGGTGTCAAACTCGATTTCATTGAGGGCCACATGAGGGTTATGTTTGACCTCAGGGGGCTCGGTGGGTGTGGCCAGGGTGGGCGTGGCCAGCTCAACGTCACTCATGTTGGGGTGCCTGTGACGGCCCAATCATTCTGCCTGTGAAAACGGGCTCCCGAGCTGCATTTTCGGCTGTGATGGAGGTCCTCCCGAGCTCTGTTTTCACTGGCAGAGGCACCACAGACTGGTCCTTCGCTGTTTCCAGGGCAGCCTCGTGGGCCAGATCTAAGCACTCCGTGGGCCGGATCCAGCCCCCAGGCCTTGAGTTTGATACACCTGATCTAGCATTTCCCAAACTTAACTCCACAGACTTCATCTGTAGTTGTCATTGCCTTGGTCAGCACTGCCAGTTAACAGAAATTAGGAATGCTTTCAGCTAACAATATCTAAGGATCCTGAACTTGGAAGGACTAAATTAACTAAACATCAATTTTCTCATGGTGGACAGCTAAATGCTTCTGGGAAACTCTGTACATGGTATCATCGTCACAGCTTAGGCAAACATCGTATAATCTGGTTTCAAGCATGGCGGTTAGTACAGCTAGTAACTGTTAATATTATAGATAGCCCTCAACTTACGATAGTTCTTTTAATGATGCTTTGGAGTTATAACAACACTGAAAAAGCGACTTATGACCTATCTTTGAAGTTACAACAATTGTATCACTCCTGCACTCAAGTGACCACGTTTTATGCACTTGGCAACCTGCTCACATATATGACTGGTTGCAGTGTCCTGTGGTCACATGACCATGATTTGTGACCTTCTCAGCTGGTTTCTGAGAAGCAATGTCAATGGGTTAAACCAAATTTACTGAACAACCATGTGATTCATTTAACAACCATACTAAAAATGGGTCCTGTCAGATAATGACTCACTTAATAATGCATTGCTTAGCAACCAAAATTATGATCCCAACTGTGGTCGTAGATCAAGGACCATATACTGTTTTCTAACTGCAATGTGGGCTGATGACTAACACTTTGCCATATGAGGTTAAAATGAGTTTTATAAATTACTTATGGGTCCACAAAATAGAGCATTGTGATTTCTTAAAGTACCTTTCTTCCATGCTTGCTGCTAATTATGGGAACTCCAGTGCCAATATAACTACAGTACCCCAGGATGGCTGCCTTATAGTCCAAATGACTTAGCTGAACCAATTTGATCAAATACTTGACATATAATAGAATTACTAACAATATGTAAATATTTATCTACAATAGCTCTTTGGATGATTGAACATTTTATCAAGCAAAGCAAAATGTTTATTAGATTCTATACTACTACTGTCTTTTTTAAAAAAGTTAATAAGGTAACTTCATATCCTATGAGCAATATTTTCCAACCATGAAAATATTAGCCACGTGTAGTTTGAAATTCTGTGTCTGGGGCTAATCAATTAGGTACAAATGAATATTGTACCTTTGCAAATAGCAAAATTCACATTAGCCTTACCACATGTGTAGATAGATGATTATGAACATATAATGCTGGAATAATCTTACCCGGGTTGAAATGCATGTCAGAGATAAATGTGTTGTGTGTTACCTGGCCTGAGGTCTAGAAATAGGTTAGGGATTGTGCTCATGTGTTAACTACCTCCCAAACCTATAGAGTCCTTGGGTAATGTGAGAGATCTCTAAACAACTGAGCTAGTCAGGCCTGACCTGGCCTGTCTTAGGTCATCTTCAGTGCTCAATAGAACCACAATGGCCTTATGCGACCATGTTGCTGATCAACCTCTTGATTGGACTGGCTTTTTCTTTGCAAGGATTGCAGGAGTTCTATTTTCATGGATGGAACATGACCTGGTTAAGATTGGACTTTAAATAGTTCTTGACCAGCATTGAGATGTTGATACAGTTCCACTGATGCACCTAAAAAAAAACTTTTTAAAATAAAATCCCCAAAGGGGATTTTTGTGCAATGTCTTGTGCAATGGGACAAGACTTCTTTGTACTTTGCCCAAATACCTACATAGATTTGCCATCACTTTTTGATTTTACCTATATACGGGATTAAAACTACATTCTGAAAACATGCTTTAATTTTTTTTATTAAGGATTTTTTAAGCAATACAAGACAAACCTGAAAGAAAAATAGAAGAGCAAGAACTAAAGAGAAAAGAAAATGCAGAAAACACACACATACACACAATACACAGATGCATGCATACATATACACCTGTCTTTGATGTTGCTGCCACTTTGCTTTTCCCTAGTTTTCTCTTGTTATTTATCAAATATTACAATTATGTAAATCTCTTTTTTTTCCTTTTCTGTATAAATCTTATGTTATTGAGACCAGTTTAAAAATTGCATTATGTTACGGAGTGTTAAACTTTTTGAGTAGCGCTTTTCTGACGCATGACTGAAATTTTCCTCTCCAGAAATAACAATAGAATTCTTGTGCACTAGTTCTTGACTTACGACCACAACTGAGCCCAAAAATTCTGTTGCTAAGTGAGATGGCTGTTAAGTGAATTTTGCCCCATTGTACGACCTTTCTTGCCAGAGTTGTTAAGTGAATCACCACAGTTGCTAAGTTAGTAACATGGTTGTTAAGTGAATCTGGCTTCCCCATTGGCTTAGCTCATCAGAAGGTTGCAAAGTGACCCTGGGATACTGCAACCGTCATAAATATGAGTCAGCTGACAAGCGTCTAAATTTTGATCACATGATTATGGGAATACCGCAATGGTTGGAAGTGAAAAATGATCATAAGCCACTTTTTTCAGTGCCGTTGTAACTTTGAACAATCCTAAATGAAGTGTTGTAAGTTGATGACTACCTGTGTCTTTATGATCTGCTGAGTTATGACAACTTAAAAGAGTAGATTCACCTTTCGGGGGCGTAGGGGGAAGAGAACAAAAGACAATCCATGATGTAATCTTTGTGTTCTGCAATCTGGAATCTTATTCATTCTAAAAATGTGTCTCCCAGTTTTAAGTGTTTTTGTCTTTACTTTTCTTCCTAGATATTGAAATTCATTCTTAAATATACTTGATGAGTTCTGTTTACATGCAGAAAAACACCATGATTCATCTCAGATTTTTAGTTTTGTGAAGTAAACTTCTTTCTTTGACCTTAGTTAACTTTTTTCCTCTTGCCCTTCTTAAAATAGGATGTCATTATGGTCATGTAACTGGCGAAACAGACAAACCTCTCACAGCTGGAGTGAATATGTAACAGAATTATGAAATGCAGATGTTTTCTACTAGACTAAAGCTTCTTTCTTTTCAAAAAAATGTGCTGAAGTTCCCTTGAGGGGAGAAAAAAGTTAAGTGCCAAGAGTCATGTTCAGGTTGCTAATATATTT
>JANHJO010008167.1:23709-37011 GCA_032468235.1 Pseudoxyrhopus heterurus | reverse complement strand
CCATCCTTCTGAGGTCGGTAAAATGAGAACCCAGATTGTTGGGGGCAATATGCTGACATTGTAAACCGTTTAGAGAGAGCTGTAAAGCACTGATAAGCAGTATATAAATCTAATGTTATTGCTATTGCTATTACCTCTCTTTTTGACTCATGCGATATACAGGTCTTCAATACAAATAAACTTCTAAATAACTTGCAGACTATAGGAACTAGCTGCACTTCAACTTGAGATGCAGGCAACACAGACTCATCCCCATCAGCCTACACTTATTTTCTACTTTCACTAGTAAAATGACACAGGGCAGGAAACATCCTATAGAAGTCATAGCTCCATCTTCTCAATGAAAGACAACAAAACACCTTTAGGACAACCAAAGGTTTGTAATGTGTAAGGCATCCAGAGTCACACTGTAGGGGCAATGGGTGGTATAGAAATTTAATATATAAATAAATAAATCATGACCTGGGTAACTGATAATTTGCACAGACAGTTGCCATACAAGTTTATAAAATTGTGGACAAAGCTTTTTACACAGTTCCATAAAAATATTTAGCTACTTAAGTTTAAATTTTATTCTTTCTTTTGAACTTGTAACTATCTGCACATAAATAGTTAAGAGTACAATTATTAACTTGCATAAAATACTGTATTTAATGAACCATGCAGAGGTAGTATCAGCTTCTGTGTTTACTTAGGGATTCATTAAAATATACAGTTTAGCAAGTCTAAACTTTTGCATACTATTACAGCTATCGAAAAGCACTGGAGACAGAGTACAGTTCTGAAGCTTCCATTTTTACCACAAAGCAGTATACTATTCAAGGATCTGTCATACATCCCAAAAGTGTCATCGATATTCACACTTCTGTAAGCTCCAAAAAACAAAATAATTCATTAAGTTGATCAAAGCAATCTGAAGCCTGTAACCTGCTCTAAAGCTGATCAGATACGAACATGAGAAAAATGAGATAAAATATGAATAACGCATTTCAATTCCCTGAACAATTTCAAACTGAAAAAGTTATTCTCAATTGTTTTGATCTTCATTTTGGAGTACTGTTCAGATACACAATTTTGCAAAAAATATTCTTAAATTATAGGAAGCAGATTAAGGTTGAATATAGGAAAATGGTAGGTACATTCTGCAGTGAATTCGGTTATTAGTGGAATGGTAAGCAACCTTTCACTTGATATGATCCATTAGAGACTAGAAAACCATTTGTTGGGAATGCTTTTTGGATGCCTGAACTGAATATGAAATTGGAGTTGGTGTTGCAAATAAACTCTTCTAGGTCTGTGATTCTATGAACTCAAACTCCAGTTCTGCCTAGAAAGCATACATCATATATTATATGGGAACTCTTCTTCATATCATGTATACAGTAGGTGCAAACTTCCAAAAATTGCAGTAGTCACTTAAAGCCAAAACTGACTTAATTTTTCCTGTCAATTCTTGCTAGCTATCTCATAATTGAGGGTGGGGTAGATATACCTCCATCAGTTTAAGTCAAGGCACAAAAGTCATTGTTCAATATAGGAAGATGCCTGAAACATGATCAGAAGTTTTGGATCTTCTATAAGCATAAAGAATGAACATTTCCCTTACTATCTGTTTGGTTCCTAGAAACCTGAGAATAATGTAGTCATTTTAATTGATACCATTTTTTTGTTTGAACATCAAATCACTAAATTTGAATACTTTTTGAGATATACACACTACTAACAGATATTACATTTTGTTTTTGGACGTACACATCCATAAAACACTCAAAATCTGTTCCAAGTTGAACAGATTTGGTTTTAGAATTTTGACATTACATTGACTATTTTAAAAAGTGCAAAACAAATGTTTGAATAATTTGATTTTGAAATTTGAAAAAAAATGGCAAAAAACTAGAAAGTGAATTTCCATGTCAAAGCATTTATGAGTTAGTCCGAGTGCTTTTATCCTTCTTAAGCCTTATAAATCTATGTAAGACATCTGTTTTAAAGATTATATCCCAGTGAAAACTTATGTAAACAAGTCAGTTATGGGACCATAGGTTTTTCTTGAAAATTTCATTCAATCATGTCCAGATCTCGGAGACTGCCTAGACAAGTCTCTGCAGTTTTCTTGGCATATTTTTTTCTCCAAAAATGTTTGCAATTTCTGCCTTGTAGGGACAAGAGCAATTGACTGACCCAAGGACATCCAGTTGTCTCTGTGCCTAAAATGGACTAAAACTCAAGGACTCTCAGTTTATAGCTTGATGTTTTAACCATTACACCAAACTGGCTCTCTATAAAATAAAAACTTTCTATAAAGTACTCTATACAAACTGGACTATGTGGGAATAAATGTATAGAAATAAGATACATATATACATACAATCATATTTACTATAATTATATAATATCCATTTGAGACTTTTTCTGGGGTTTTTTAAGTTTTATTAGATAGCAAAGCTGCCTTCTACCTTTTTATGAATAATAAAAATAAAGACATCGAAATACAAAACCAAAGAGTTCCTTTTCACTGAAATGAATAATATCTGAACATGGTTGCAATTATACCTTAACTGTCTTTCTTGCTCCAAGGACAAGAACATATTCAGTATGTTCTGCAAGAAAGATTTTTCTATTCTGTCTCAGATTTCTTGGTTTTGCCAATAAACTTACATTAATCCATTGAAGTCTTCTTTCTTTCTATTATATTGGAAGCATCCTGGAGAGTTTTAAAATGAAGTTGCAACTCTAAGGATTGGATTTCAGATTTGGATTAATGGTATCCATTATCTCTTGCCATTGAAAGTTTTGAAACATGAACCTCATTATACAAAATTCATAATGTAGGCACTGATCCCATGTCTGACACAGAGATGGAGTATCTGATTTATATGTTTCTCATTTTAGAACTCCAACACTATGGCTATCTGATTCCTAGGCAAAAGTGAGAAGATATAATTTAAAAGGTTCTATGGCACATAGCTTCTTCCTTTTTTTAAGTACATTTAAATTACTTTCAACAAATACACATCATGCTATTTACTTTATATCAATTTATCAAATTAATATCAACATACTATATATTCTTGTACAAAAAAATAACTGGCAGTCCAAATTTAAATCGAGATTAGAGTGGTTTATTAAGTATTATAAACGGCCTTAAATGCAGAACATGCAAAATATATGTAATTGTAAGTAAAAATATTTTTACTGAAATCTGTGTGGAGTCAAACTTAATTTGCTTTCTTGATTTGAATATATATTCTATGTTTAAACTATTTTGTATAGTATAAGTTAATATGCAATTGCTAAGTTTGCAAAGTCTTACTAATTTTACAAAAATTGTAACAAAATAAAGGCTAACCGCAATACTAGTGGCATTAATGTATGAGATTATAATGTGCCAAACATTACTTGATTTAAATAGTCTGCGTTATATATAACTCCTTTTTTTTAAAGATGCAATTTCACTTGAATCATGCTTCTTGCTCCATTTTATCTTTTTCCATACTGCTCTTTCAGCTGGAAATGAAACTCATTAAAATTCTTCCATGGATCACCTGAAAATCCACTGATCCTTGTTAGCAAATTGGAAAACAGATGGCTATTTATAAATTAGTTATGACTAGGTAGCAACTCTAGATCTTAAAACTTTGCACCTTAATTATCTCTTACGATGCTTTTTTCTATTAAAATTACTTTAGTTTTCTTCTCTTGGTTTTTCAGTAAATGAAGAAGAATCATGAACAAGGCAGGCTTGAATTTCTTTCAAATAATTTTACTAATAATTGAATTCCAGGTGCCTAGAAACCAAATAAACCTGCATCTCAGGCAATGCAGGCAACTAAGTAATAAAGAATTTTAAGTCAAATATTAGGATCTAAGTGAACAATAGTTAATTATATAAATAGGGATTACATTTTTAAGGCAAATCCTATAAATTAAAGTGGATTTCTTTCAAGGTGAATACTTTTAATCTATATTTCCCATAGGTTGACTTAATATAGGGACCAACAATATTCAGAGGCAGAGGGTTAGAATTTAGAATATACTGTATAAACATTTTTTGACCATTCTCACACTAAGGCTGTCATGAGAAGATAGTGTATTTAGAGAATGATCCCAGCAGTGGACCATTCACAAAATAATCATTTATCAGAGGACAATGAATGAGGATGTCAACTTACTTGTGTCTTCCCTCCACCCGCAGGCCATGACACATTTTCAAATAAAACAATGAGGAACAGGCCAAAGAAATCACAGAAAAAAAGTTGGTGCTAAAAATGGTCAGTTTCCTATTTATTTATATACTACTAGAATTTGGAAAAAGAAATACACGAAGTACACCATAGGTAACACAGAATAAGCCCTTGACTAATTTGGGGCCCACAGGTTTATCCCTCAGTTATTCACATTATGCTTAGTTTCATACAGCAAAGGTTTTGCAAGAGTATATTTTCCTTTTATGGAAAATTTCAATTGCAGTCAAGTAAGTCTTGCTTTATCGGTTCTTCTCCAACCCCATCACACTCCAACTATAAACCATCATTCATTGCCCTCCTAAACCTCTATACCTTTGGAAAGCTAATGAAAATTAGGGGTTAATGACTAGTGAAACCACTTAAAATGCTGACATTTAATGCATCATTTGCCTCTGAATTGCAAACCATCAAAATACATAATGCAACTAGTCTTTCTCAAATCCAGGCAAAACAAAAACATAATATGTTTCAGAGTGTGATAAATATGTAAACTCATCCTCCCCCCCACACAAACACACACATTCCAATGCAAAATTAGTTGTCTCTGAAGTAAGTATTTTTCATTTGTCTCTTCATTTAATAGATTTAATATTCTTTTCATAAAAATTTAGAGTAATATAATGGTGATTACTCTCCTACTTTACAGTCCAAATTCTGCAAACAAGACTAATTCAAGAAATGCATGCTTACTGGAACAAATTTGCTTTGACAATCCACTAGATCTTAATCTAGATCAGAACCGTCAAACTCATGGCCCGCGGGCTGTATATGTCACACACTGGCCATGCCCATGCCCAGTTTAGCAAAGGGGGGAAAGTCATGATATGTCACATGACAACAATGCGAGTTTGACATCCCTTACCTAGATCTAATTTTTGTGAGCATTGAATACTGCATTTGGATATTAGAAGGTAGTGTATCTTTTTATGATTGATAGTTGTTTTAATTTTTATTTATTTAAAAAAATGCAGCATATAGTGATACAATATAACTAGTGAGGGAAGAATGCAGAAATTATTTAAATGAATGATCTTTAGGATAGCAAACTATCACTGGGACATCTATGGTTTTCTGTGTGTGTGTGTGAGTGTGTGTGAGCGTGTCATTCATAAGTATGTCTGAAATTACCAAATAGAATAGAAGGTACTAATAAACTGTAAGAAACATTTATTTTCTTAAAGTTACTACTACTTGGAAAACAGTAGTCCTCAAGAGTAGCAACTTTTAAATATTTAGACTTTAACCCACATAAATTCATAGCCAGCAATCAGCAAATTCTGAGAATTTGAATTCCATACACATCATAAGGTTTACAACTTTCAAAAATACTTCTGTAAAACAATTATCTCCAAAATAATGTTTAAGCCTCCTCTGCAAAATAAAAACAACTACAAACAAAGGCATAGAGGGGCAAAGAAATGAAAATAAGGGTGGGAGAAAACAATGTAAAATAAAAAGCGTACATGCTGCTATCATAAAGGAGTCCACATTGGGAAAAATAATACAAGGAAGTATTTATGGAACAAGAACGAAAGAAAAGGACTTGTTAGAAGAAAAAATGCTTTTAAAGGCAGCATCTGAAAACAACACAGTACACATTCATAGTCTATTACATTCTTTCTACATCTGAACAACAGATAATATAGTTTTAAAAGTTCTAGTAGTGTGAGTAGGTGTTTATCTATGCCACATTTTACTTGGCTTAGTACTTTCTTATTTAACTTCCTACTACTGAAATATCTAACTACAATAAACAGAACACTACTTGATCTAATTTATGTAATGGCAGCATACTTTTAATATCTCTAAATGTAAGGGTAAAACTATCTTGGGCTGGTGGCTAGTGATTGGAAATAGCAAAATACTGTATACGATTTTGAAAGGTTTTCCCATTTTTAAAGGTCTTTGGTTAGGGAGTGGAATCTTCCTGATACGTGCAGAGAGAATGCTACTAAATTGACATGGGTCATTGCTCAGCAATTCCAGCTAATGCTGTAATGAACCCTGTCTTGGCATTTCTTAAAGTTTTCTCCCCTACAAAAGGGGACTTTGTTTTATTGTCTTCTTCTCTAGGTCCTTTATATTTTGCTTCTAATTTTCCACGATACTGTTTTTTAGTCCAGTGGCCCCCAACCTTTTGGGTACAGGGAACAGTTCCGTGGAGACAGGTTTTTCCACAGACCGGAAGGGATGTGGTTTGATGTACTGCCTGCATCCCATGAATGGGGCTTTGCTTACTTGTGCAGCCCAGTTTCTGACATGCTGCAGCCTGGTCCTGGTCCCATGGATCGGGGGTTGGGGACTGGTGTTTTAGCTTACCTTATACTTAGCAATGCTAGAGGTACTTTTAGTTATAGGGATTTAATGTTTGACATACTGTATGTTTTAAACTAATAAACATCAGCTGGGGGAGTTTCTTTCAGATATCTTCCCATGGGTTTAATGTAAGTTTGGAAAGCACAGAAATATTGTACACTGCAAAGTAGGACATCTGCAAACAGTTCTTGATCAACCTGTGACTAAAACTGGGGGAGGACCCATAGTGGGTTCAGAAGAATTTTCATCTTTGAAATAATTTTAAGAGCATTTTTCCTTCATAACATTGTTATAAAAAGGGTGCATTCTTTGTATTCTAAATACACCTTTTAATTTATTCATTCTAGATGATCATTTTAAAAAAGCTTAGTTGAATTTATATTAAACTTCCAACCAAATTTCAATGTGTGAAATGTTTTTCTTCAGTAGCTCATTTTATTTGCTTTATTTAAAGAATACAACTTAAATGGCTCTCCAAACAAAGAGGAATAATTAAATCAGAATATATTTAAAAACTAGATTAGATTATCTACAATTTCAGTAAATGTTCTTCTTAAAGTTATACTTCAGGAAGTGGTGAATGAATAAGGTTACCTTCAGACAGCATTTTTACTAAACGTCTTCCTTCCAATCTACAGTCAAAAGCTGTGTCATATGAAAACAAACATAATGGCTTTAAATGTCATTTTACTGTGAAACAATCATAATTAACAATGAAATCTTATGCATTTCTAATTAGAAATACATTCCACTAAGCTCCAAATAAATATTGAAAAAATAACAAAAAGGATTAGAAAAACAAATGTTGCCTTTCCACCCAAAATGTTTCATCTCAGATTACCAAGGTAAAATAATTAAAAATTGCATTAATTAATGCTTGTATTTATTTCTGGTCACATCATGCTTTTCTAGTTAGGGTAACAGTGCAGGACAACAAGGAAATAACATAGCAAGTACATAATTCTTTTGTGTTAAATAGATTGATACTTATGAAAGATCAGCCATTAATTACAGTGCTATAAAGAGTGAATGCAAATATTAAGCTTCATAAGAAAATCTGCCAAAAGGAGTAGAAGACATATCATTTATTGGCTCAACCATTACCCTGCCTTTTAATCCATTTTGTTTTATCATTTTAAGAAGAATACAGTATCATTGGTTGGATAATTGCAAAACTGATGGGAAATTGTAAAGCCTATCATGAAAAACATTTTCCAATTTCTAACTAGCTCTAATCCTAGGGACTGAGATCAATAGTAATCAAGACACTTTATCCTTGCAAGATGGACCATCACCTTGACTTTTCAGCATTGCTACTAAGATAATATCTGATTAGTGGATGGCGGTAGTAGTTTGTGAACTAAGGATATTCATTGTGTCTAATTGTGTGCATATTTATTTATCAGCCATACTGAATTCATCAGCTTCCACAAGATAGTCAATTCATTGGTAAAATGGTAGTCAGCTAAATGGGGAAAATAGTGTGTAATAAAATAACTGTTATTAAAGTTGTATTATTTTAAGTCACACTTGTCTTAGTTTATTGCTTCATCTTGTTAAGAAATAACTCTGAATGAGAGTCAGATTAATAACTATCACAGAGTCATTGCGTGACAGGACTAGAAAAGACCTTGGAATTAATCTATTAACCACTACCTGGTTCAAGAATGCACTAGTAGTACCCATCACAGAAAGCCACTCAAGGTCTGCTTAAATATCTCCAATGAAGACTCTTCCCTTGATGGACAGCTGTTACTATTATGAATGTGTGTGTTTTTCCTGATGTCCATTAGATCTGCAATGTTTTAATTTCAACTCAGGAACAACCCTGAAGAAGTTTGCTTCTGTTCTACATAACGGGTGTTCAGATATCATGCCCTTTCTTCTCCATTATATTTCCATAAGTAACAGTCATTCCTAATAAGTGCTTTATTCCTGGTTCCCTATTATCTTGGCATTCCTGTGGTTATTCTCTCCTGTGGTTTGTCAATGATTTTTCTTAACTTGAGCACCCATAAATTTATGCATAGTATGATCTCCTATCCCCTATACATGACTTTTAGTTTAGCTGAAAGATCTAGGACTTCGAATGTGTGTCTCTTCCCTTAAAGTGCTATAATATGGTCCAGGATCATCTCATATAGATCTTAGTCTTGCTCAGTGGTTTATAACATGCTCCCACCATATAATCACCATTTATTTTCTTCTCTTTTATTCTTACCCAGATATTCTCAACTGGATCCTTAAATCCATGTTCCAGGATTTTAACACATGTGTAAACCTTTTTTTACATACTGTACAGTTCCTTTTCTCCTCTCATCAAGTCTATTCCTTCATATAAATAGAAGTTTCAATCTTTGCCTTCCACTGATATATTTCCACTAGTATTTCATTTAATTTTATGCATGGTAAAAATGGAGTGTAACTCTGGGAAAGAGGTTTATACACTTTAATTAAAGCACTGATAGTTGGGTCCAGGTTACAAAATGAGGAATAGAGGACAGTAGAAAATAAGGTCTTTTATAGGAATTTTGAACTAAGAAGTGAGAAAAAAAATTCTAGGGTTCTGGTTTCCTATTAAGAATTTGAGACCATAGGAAGAAAATTGAATTAATTTCTGTGTATATAATGGATCCATTTCATTGTTCAAGAAAGACATGCTTTTTTTTAACAGTCAGCGGTGCTGGAAATAGCCATTGCTTCCTGTTAACGAGTGGTGGAACATGGATGGAGTTAGGCATGGGTCCTTAATTGGCTATGAAACATCCACAGTTTCAGCTAGTTATTTTGTTGCTTTTCTGCTGATTAGGTCTGCCTAAGATGATTGCATGGACTGAGTCTCGCTGCCTTTTGTCAGTGTCATCCTGCTTGGATTGGAATCATTAATATTTCTTTATTTTTGGCCAGGAAGAATGTATAGGATCTTTCCTTAGAGCTAGGAATACTTTCTTAAGCCTGACAAGGTATTGTAAAATAGTGTATGGGTACTGCTTTTTCTCAGGGTCAATGAAAAATGTCCTAGAAATAGGGTTTTATGTGTTTTTCCATAGTTTAAAATATTAATCAAGTCAGATAAATATTATTCAAAGTTGGTTGAATAGATCTTTTGAAGTTACACAAATGCTACTCATATAAAGTTAATAGAGCACGGGTGTCAAATTCACCACGCCACGTCACCACACACATGATGTTTTATGATGTTTTTCCCATTGGCGGAGCTGGGGTTGGCATGGCCTGTGCATGATGCAGCCAGTTTGACACCCCTGCAATAGAGGGTACTTATTTACTCATGAGTAATGCAATCACACTAACGATGATTCTTCAAAAATAAAGTGCAGAGTGCAACCACAGGATACCTTTCAGGAAAACGATTTGCTTGCATTATATTGAATTATATCTGGAGTTGTTGTTTTTTCTTAAAAACTGTGATCCTATAGAAATTGTTGGACTATAATTCCTAGTACCTCCGAGTACATGTATAAATGGATGCTAACAGTTATTTTTATTCATATTAAAAGATCCACAAATTCCTATCTATTGGTTATTTGGTATGTTCTCCCAATATTTGTACACACATTTCATTGACTTTATTCATTGACATTGCAGATGTGGTCAAAACTGGCAAGGCTGTATAGAGCATTGAGATGCCCATATTTTTGAGCCGTCCCATTTGGATATGTTGTAGTTTTTATACTGGATATTAGAGAACAGATGAAACAAGATGTGTTAAATATAAAGAATAGAATTGATTACAGAAAAGGTGAATCCTTCTTCTTTTGCCCTCAATCGCTCCCAACATTACGCTCTTCTCATTTTATACTTTATTTAAGTCCTCTCTTCTCTACATGTTAGGGTGCAGAAACAATTAAAAGGATGAGAGTAAAGTTTTGTTCTCCGAGCTTGTAAGTTGGTTTCTGAACATTGTTTAGAACACTGAACACTTACCAGGCTAGGTAACATCTTCAGCTGAGTTTAGGGAATGTTTAGGGGATCCCTCAAACTCCACTTATTTATTTAATTAATTAATTAAATGTGTATGCCACCGCTCCCAAAGGACTCCTAGCCTGGTGGGGATACATTCAGAAACCAAGTCACAAACTTGGAGAATGAAACTTCATCTTCATTCTACACACTAGCTACATATATTCACCACTATTGAACAGTTAAAAGGATTAAGGTAGTTATAAAGTCCAATGCAGGTGTCGAGGATTATTATGAACCTTCGATCCTCGCCATTTCGCTGTGCCTCCTTCCTGCCTGATCCTCCCTCCAATCCTTGGTGTGGAACAGCTGGGCAATGGCTGCAGCTAGAAGACATTCTCCTGCAAATGTATTCCCTTGAAGGGAGAAACATCTGCCTGTCAGCTGTTCGCTGAATCCTATTGTCAGCTGTTCGTGGACCGGACATAGTGGGTGGGGATTTTCTCTACCCGTAATCAATTATGGTTTATGTTGCTCACCCTATATATTATGCTGGTGGCCAGTGGAAGTTGACGCTGTTTTCCTGTTAGAACTGTCACTCCCTTCTGCCGCGTGGAGCATTGGGGAAAGGGCATTGCAACCATGTGCCTACACCTTGAAGAAGTTTACACAGATGGAAAGACAATGGGAGATTTGGGGAAAAGAAGCCTTTCCTGTCCGGTGGGCTCTGGTAACATGGCGACATTTGCTGGAGGGTTGTGCCATCCCCTTCGAAGTGTGGACTGACCATCGAAATTTAGAAGCATTGCAGAAGGTGAGACGTCTCTCCCCCAAACAGGCAAGATGGGCACAGTATTTCCAGCATTTCGATTTCACACTGAAATATGTACCTGGGGGGGTAGAACTTTCTCGCTGATGTGTTATCTCGCAAACCTCAATTTCAATCAAAGCAAGAGGAGGTTGTGCAAGCTGTAATTCCACCGAGACAACCCATTTACAGTACTACGGATTCCATGAGTCAAGATTTCCAGGATGCTATGAGGGTGGCGCTAAAAATGGATGAGTGGTGGTTACAACATCCAACATTGGTTTCATCCAAAGATGGGTTAGCATGGTGGGGGAGCAAACTATACGTACCTGCAAGTCTTCGATCCACGATATTACATAGATGCCACGATGTTAAGTCTGCCGGCCATTTTTGGTTTGTGAACCTTACATTTGGTTAAACGTCAATTTTGGTGGCCGCAGATGAGGAAAGATATTAAGAAATATATAAAAACATGCACTGTCTGTGCTACAGTGAAACATAGACCAGGCAAATCACCTGGTTTGTTACAGCCTGTGGCAAACCCCTCCTCACCTTGGGAGGAGATAGGGATGGATTTTATTGCTTACTTGCCTAGGAGTAGGGGGCCCACCGATTTATTTTCAAAACAGGCCCATTTCATCCCGTGCTGTGGCATGCCCTCAGCGAAACATCTGGTCCGATTGTTCATACGCCACATTTATCGGCTCCATGGGGTTCCAGGCAGATAATATCCAATTGGGGAGTGCAGTTCACTGCTCGGTTTTGGCGGGAATTCCTTCGTTTGAATGGATCGTCCCAAGGGTTGAGCTCTGCATATCATCCAAGCACTAATGGTGCTGCCGAACAAGCTAATGCACTAATTGAACAATATCTCAGATGTTATGTTTCTTTTCAGCAGGATGATTGGGTGGATTTACTTCCATTTGTGGAAGTAGCCTACAACAATTCTGTACAGAGTAGCATGGGTGTCACCCCCTTCAAAGTCGGGAAAAGAGTTCCTGGCTATTCCGGAGTTGATACCCCCCACCTCTTCTACAGAGACCCCACATGAATGGGGTGACAGATTACCAGCAATTTGGAGTAATGTACAGACAGCCTTACAAACTGCTTGGATCCAATATAAGAAGCAGGCTGATGAACATTGGAAACCTCAAGACTCATTTAATGTGAGTGATTGAGTTTATCTCTCAACAAAGTATCTGAAACTCAAAATCCCCAGTAAAAAACTGGACCCTAAATACATAGGACCATTCAAGATTGTTCAAGTCATAAACCCGGTTACAGTGAAGTTGGACCTTCCCATCACGATGGGGAAGATGCATCCTGTTTTCCATATCAGCTTGCTGGAACCCATTGAAAATGATCGACACGCACCGACCCTCCCCTGCCCTATTCAGGATCAATACAAAATAGATGCAATACTGGATTCACAATGCCAGAAAGGCATTCTTCAGTATCTTGTACATTGGAAGGGGTATCCAGCAACGGAGATCCTATTGTCAGCTGTTCACGGACCGGACATAGTAGGTGGGGCTTTTCTCTACCTGTAATCAATTATGGTTTATGTCGCTCACCCTATATATTGTGCTGGCAGCCAGCGGAAGTTGACACTATTTTCACTTTTGTTTGCATTAAGACTGTGTACCTGCCTTTCCGACTGAGTAAACCACTCATTGATTTTGGCGTTTCCAGAGTCTTCTTTATCCGCATTAGAGGGGAGCGACAGTTCTAACAGCAGGACAGTGATAACCCAGCTATAATGTTTTTCAAAAGTTCTTCAAACCCTACAGTCATAATTGGAGGGTAGAGAAAAGCAATTGACATCAGTTTTGGATAATCAGCTTTAAAAAATATTTCTTTGTGGGTTTTTCAAATGAAGGTGCAGTTTAAAGGAATCCAAGATTTCTGGCTCTGCTAAATTGCCTAGAAATTAATATACATACATACATACATACATACATACATACATACATACATACACACACACACATATACTCCAAATCACAGAGC
>JANHJO010008165.1:184452-197740 GCA_032468235.1 Pseudoxyrhopus heterurus | reverse complement strand
TGGAAGTATCTATGTAGTGTACTTTTCCCATACCATACAAATGCATGCCACCCTAATTGTAAATCATGCCCTTCTAATGTCAATATTCTTTTGTTCTTCAAATTTATCCACTCCTTCATCCATGTGAGCACTGAGGCCTGATAATACTGCTCCCAGTTCGGTAGCCCAACCCTCCCCTTGTTTTTAGTGTCTTGCACCATTTTCAGTTTGATTCTTGGTTTTTTGGCTTGCCAGACAAACTTTGAAATCAATTTATTTAAGTCCTCAAAAAACTTTTTTTCTAGTTTTATTGGGATTAATTGAAATAAGAATAGCAATTTTGTTAGAATATTCATTTTTGTTGTGGCTATCCTTCCGACCAATGACAGCTGTAGATTTTTCCATTTTTCCAAATCCATCTTTATTTGATGTATTAATTTAGTGTAGTTGTCTTCTTTAAAAGTTGTCTTCTTGCTGTTAGCCAAATTCCCAGGTATCTAACTTTTTTAATTATCTGCATATCCATCTTTTCTGTCAGTTCATTTTTCTGTTTATTTGTAAGATTCTTTGTCAATATCTTGGTCTTTTCCTTGTTTATTTTGAGTCCTGCCACCGGTCCAAACTCTTCTATTTTCTTGATTAATTTGGGTCCCATTTCTAGAGGTTCCTCCAAATAAATAAGTCATCTGCGAATGCTTGTACTTTGTAGTGTTCTTTTTTTTTTTTATCTCCAAACATTTTATTTCTGGATTTTGTCTGGTCTGTCTAAGCAAGACTTCCAAGGTTAGTATGAATAAAGATGGGATAATGAACATCCTTGTCTTGTGTCCTTACTTACATTAAGGTTTTCTGTTATTGCTCCATTTACTATCACTTTCGTCATTTGATTGGAGTATATTGCGTGGATCATATTTATAATGTTTTCACCAAAGTCCATGCCTTTCAATTGTAGTGTCATAAACTGCCAGCCCATATTATCAAAGGCTTTTTGCATGTCCAGAAAGATCAATGCTAGCTGTTTTTCAGGATGGGCTTCGTAATATTCCAATATGTTCAAGATAATCCTCATGTTATTTTTCAATTGTCTTTTAAGTAGGAAACCATTCTGGTCGGGATGTATAAATTCGTTTAAGAATCTTTTTAGTCTTTCTGAAATTATAGAGGCATATATTTTATAGTCTACATTTAATAAAGATATTGGTCTGTAATTTTTTATCAGTTGAGGATCTGTATCTTCCTTTGGTATTAATGTGATGTATGTTTCTGTCCAAGTTTTGGGGAGTTTGGCATTTGATAACGCTTCATTGTAGACCTCCAGCATTGACGGTCCTAGTGCCTCTTGTAGACTTTTATAGATTCTGCTGGAATCCCATCTGGTCTTTTAATTGCTTCTGTTATCTCCATTGTCATTATTCTTTCATTTAACATTGTTCTCACTGTGTCTGGCATTTTGGGTAGACCAGCCTTTTCCAAATATTGTTTTATTGTATCTTCTGACATTTTTTTCCTGACTGTAGAGTTTTATAAAGAATTCCTGGGTTATTTTCTTTTTATCTTCATTCTGATGATGGAGGATCTCCTTCTCATCTATCAGTAGGTGTATCATTTTCTTCTCTTTCTCTTTTTTCAACTTGTACACTAGCCATCTACCTGGTTTATTTGTTTGTTCAAAAAAGTTTTGTTTTGCCATTTTATTTTGCACTATTAGATTCAATTTATGTTTTATTAAATAAGTTTTCTCTTTTATCTTGCTTTTTTGCGGGTCATTCTGCAGTTCTATCTCTAATCTTTTAAGCTCTTCTTGTAGTGTATTTTGCTGTTGTTTCTTTTTTTGTTTCTTCTTCTTTCATCAAAAGCATATCCCAGACATTTTGCAGTGATGTTTTTCCTTTTCTATTTTCTTTAAACAAAAATTCCATGTCTTTTCCCATCATTTGTGTAAACTCCTTGTCTTTTAAAATGGTTTGATTCATTGTCCATCTTGGTTTCTTCTTTTGTCCCTTCCATGTAACTTTTATGGGGTTGTGGTCTGCCCATATGTTTGTTTCTATGTCTACATCTTGGATGTCTGTTATCATTTCTCATGTCATCCACACCATATCTATTCTTGACCATGATTGATGTCTGTTCGAGTAGAATGTATATTCAAGGGAGGGCTTCTACTGTTTTGGCCTGGTTTGGGTGAAGCAGTTGTTTTGATCTGGCCGGTCAAGCGAACTGGTTTTGTTGTTAATGAGTTGGTGATGATTTGGACCCCCCCCACCTGCCCGAATGCTATTCTGACCTTTATTTCCTGCTTTTCAAGCCCAGCTGATTGGCATGGCAACGTGGATTGCCACGCCTCAGCTGTTTTTTGGCAGAGCGGCTGCAGGAAAAGGTCAGTATTTGTCATAGTTTTGAAAGGAACATGTGCATGCAGCGTGTGTTTGGCGCAAATGCGCACACAAAGTGAACCAGTTGTTAGACTGATTGAAACCCATCCCTGTGTATATTGGTTTATTTTTGGGTTTAGCTCTCTCCATATATTCTGTAAACCTATTTCTTGTGTCATTTCAAAAAAGGGTTTTGGAAGTGTTCTTGTTTTTTTTACTTCTTTTACTGCTTCTATAATCTATTTTGGCATCCATGATTATGTTAAAGTCTCCTATTATACATATATTTTCATAGTACATTTCAGTTATCTTTTTATGAAGTCTTTTGTAGAACTGTTCCTGCTTATTATTTGGAGCGTATATTGCAATAAAAAGGATTTGTTTCTGATTTATTAATACTCCACCATTAGTATTCTCCCATTAGGACATTTCTTTAAGCCTAACTGGGAGATGTGGAATTAAAAGGGATATGGTTTTTAGTATCTTAAGAAAAGTTGTAATTACACAGCAGAGTGAAAAAATGGGAATAAAATTAAATATAAAGATAAAATCAATGTCAACAGATAGAACAACCAATTTAAAATTGGCATGAAGATAGTGAAGAGGTAGATATTAAAGCAATCAAGAAATTTGCTGCAGACTAGCACTTGGTACTGCAGCCATGAAGGCCTTGAAAATAATATCCAAATTATGCCTATAATCTACAAAGATCAGAATCGTGGAAGTCTTAGTATTCCATCTTACACTCTATGGAAGTGAAAGTTGGATTTGAAAGAAGCAGGATAAGAAGAGTATTGGTGCCTCTGAACTTTGGTATTGAGAAGACTCCTGGGAATTCCATTGTCAGCCAAGAAAATAAAGCAAGAGATCATTGAATAAATCAACCCAGGGTTCTCATTCGAGGCACAAATGACCACTCTCAAATCATCCTCCTTTGGATATGTTAGGAAAAGAATTAACTCTCTGGAGAAGACTGTATGCTATAAAAGGTGGAAGGAAGGGGAAGAGGACAACCAGTAGCAAGATAAATGGACTCAGTTACAGTGAAAATGTAACCTGGTCTTTCAGATGAAAGATCTGAAAGGCCAGGTTAAGGCTAGATGATCATGGAGATCAATAGGAGTAAAATAAATTTTTGATGGCACATAATCAATCAAAACTATATCTTATCAACTTGTGTCCTTGAATCTCTCCTTGAAAGCATTCTAATTTCAGTATCAATCTGGGAGAATCCTGACACATTATTTTACTCATTTTTGTTATATATTATTTTTTCTACAGTTATTGTCTCTAATGTAACATGCTGTACTGATATAAGCAGGATTGTTCTGAGTTATGAATCCTCACATTCAAAAAGTTGCAGATGTGTTCAGGAAATGTTAATTGTGCTAAGTTCACATTCAAATATGATCTAAAGTATTTTTTTTCTTCAATCTTTTAAAGGTTAGCCTTTAAGGAGGGGAGGGAGGAAAATTCCAAATAAAAATCAAAACATAGATGGGCAAATTTCAGACAGAGGCATTCCTCTATTTTCATCCATCCAGGGCTTAATGATACATATTATCATCTGCATATCTGCCAACTTGAGACCAAGGCCTGCAGCAATCTGTTATCGAAGATATTGGGCTAAGCCTGGGGAATTAGAAGAAGAATGAGACCTAGATTTCCTGAGTGCCCAGCAACAGCTCAGTCCTTGCCTCCCATTGGATCTCCTTTTGCACATCAATACAAGAATTTTATCTATTGTTTCCAGATCCCCAATCAGTTTTCCTTGCCCCCTCCCAATCAGGGTTCTCTAAGCTATGTGCTGAGAGCTCAAAGCATTGTTAGAGACACAACCACACACCCAATTCTTGGTCTGTTTCTGTTGCTCCCCTCTGGGAGGGGGTTGCTCCCCTCTGGGAGGAGGTTTTGAAGTATTTCTAGGAGGACTACCAGATTCTGTAACAGCTTTGTTCCATCCATCTGGTAAACTCTCAAGATTCATTTTTCTCACCATGTACATGTATACATCCGAACTAGACTGTGTTGTTTCTCCATGTTATATAACATGTGTGGGTATATGCATAACTTTGTATTTATTTATTTATTTATTTATTTATTTTATCAGGTTTATGTAGGATATATTGGAGGTAGAGACCCTTTGAGAGCTGTATGCAATGAAATTTCATTTTAATGTATGCTGATTAGTGTACAAAGTGACATTAAAGTTATTCTGTCTAAGAGAGCTTTGTGTTTCAACCATAGTCTACCTAGAGATATTCTAGGAGACTGGGTTTGGTCCAGCCTCTAATTCACCTCCATCTCCAGCCTCTTTCACTCTTCCATCCTCAGTTCTCTTACATTTCTTGGAATCCTGAACCTCCTGCTGTATTGCCTTTTTTTTCTCCAGGAAGCTGTGATTCCATGACTTTATCTTCCTCTCACATGGAAAACTGTTCACCTAAGCCAAAAAGTACTTCTGCTCTCCCTTTCTCTAATGGTGGTCTCTAAGCAGGCAGAATCGGAAGTCATATTTTTTTTTCTGATCTTAGTCATATCAATCCTCCGCATGACATGGCTCTCTGACTCTCAACAAGGGCATTGTATCTTTTAAAATATAGCAGCTTATCAGCCATTTCCTCCTTCATCATCATTCCTTTTACTTCCAATCTTGTTCCCCATCCAACCATCTGTAAGATATCTTCTCTGTCACCATCCAATTTGTATTTATCTCTCATCTTCCAATTTTCTTCTGTTTCTAACCTCCTCCATAACATTCCTGCTACCAGTTCTTTTCCTGTATTCTCTTCACTTTCCCTCAATCTCTGCATCGTACTTTCAGCTTCTTTTCATTTCAGCTTCTTTCTCTTTCTGCTTCTACTGTTACTGCATCCCACTCCCTTCCAAACAACCATATCCTAACTCATTAGTCTCAGCACTCACCATCTTTCCTAAGCCCCTCTCTACTCCATAGCATGAAAATTCTCTACTGATATATCTCAAAATCAATGACAGTCAGACAACCAAAGTCAATTCACCAGTTAAGATCCTATTTAAATTCATGCAGGTAGACAAGTGAGATAAATTTTATTGGAATTATTAGACAAACACTATTATACCTTATATTTATTTAAAAATGTATGTCATTTAAAGAACCAATATTTCATTTGCCAAAGTCATGTTTTCTGGCAAAGCTGATAAGAGAAATTTTAATTCCAGGACAGTAGAACTTGTTTGTTTAGAGGGAAAGTGGCTAATGAAAATCTAATTACATTTCCTGTAGTTGGCAAATAAGAAATGTGGATTTCATGAGAAACACTATCAGCTCCTCCAATCTTTGTTTATGTGACAAAGATTTCCAAGGTGTGTTTGTGTGTGTGCGCACGCACACAAGCACTGTATTTGTGCATATATTATATACTGTATGTATATACTGTATGTATATAAGGTGTACCAAATGAAAGTCATGTAGGCAAAGTCCAGCCCCATAAACATTTTATTATGTAAATTGCATTCAATGTTTGAATTGGTTGACATTTTCTAAACCCTTCTTTATTTGCTTAATACATGACCTTTTAACTTTCCTATGTACAGTAATATTTTTGCTGAGAATTAATAAAATGTATTATGATTGGCTTATAGGGCCTAACCTTTGGTACAGCTTCTCTGTATGTACTTGTTGTAATGCTATTTTTTTTTTTAAAAAGGATGGGTTAATACCACAGCTATTTTTATAGCAGGAAATTTAAGCAGGATGTCTAGCAAAGCCATCCAATAAGCTCAAAATCAGAAAATGGAGGAAAAATGCATCAGATGGATTTCATGTTCAGTAATTAAGGCTGTAATGCAATACAGAGGTATCTGGGAGTATGTGCAACTGAAGTCAGTGAATTTGTTGCTGAACAAGTACACATAGGAGTGCTTTATAGAAAATGTATTTGCGATAATATCTTAGTCTAAATAATCACCTTGAATTTGGATATGAAATTACTTTAACACTCTCAGTGACCCAGATGCTTCTGTGTTTATAGAGAGAATTACATTGTTATTAATATGCATCCAAAAATCATCAGGAAGGGATCAAAGTGAGATGAAATGGGAGAATATTCATAAGGGTGAATGTTGGATTTTATTTTCTAGTTAGCAACCACAAAAAAGGTTCTTCATCCTTCCGAGTGGCCTAAGTGACTTCTGCAAGAATGCTTGAAAGGTGCAGTTTTTTTGTGAGCTCTGAAATTAATTGATGTAGTCTACAGCTGTTTATTATATATTATTTGTGAAATATATTGATTGGAACTTAATTACTCATATTATTTTGTATTTTTTGTTATTCTCTGTTCAAAAAATATTGAATTGCATTTTACAATGGATATTTATAAGCTTGACTTTGACAATGAAAGGAATTTAGAAATGCTAATTTTTGTATAGAGGTTTTTGCTGTTGTTATAAAACATATCAGCATGGAAATGGAGCTGAATGGATTGATGAGTGAGTATGTGAGAAAATTATATGAATGTCAGTGGATCATATCATTACCATTTGCCACTTCCTAATATTGAATGAAATTCTCCAGCTTGACATCAGATGTATCAAAACTGCAATAGTTAGGAAGTTACAATAAAACTGAAAAGATATGCTTCACTCTGGTCTTGAGTGAACAAACAATTAAAAAAAAAACATTTGAAATTGCTTCCAATGATCTGAGAAGATCTTGGTTCTCCTCTTTCCCACATCATCCCAATTCTAACCTTGCAATTACAGTGGCAAGACAAATATTTTTGTTCCAGGGATGCATAGTTAGCCTATCTTCTCTTTGAAACACTATTTTCTAGTATATTTTTAAATATACCACTAGCAATTATACTGCTGTGTCTGGGATCCCATTCTTAATTGCCTATAAAATGGAGACCATTTGTCCAATCTGTCTGAAACTTGGCAGGGCTGATCCTTTAGAGGAAGAGCAGAATGCCTGAAAAAATTCATGGTATTTAAATAAGGAAAAACAGAGTCACCAGCAGGAGAATGGGGCTTCGGTAAAAGTAATGGGGAGTTTATAGCATGTCATCCATTTCTAATTGCATATCAAAATGGGCCATCAATCTCTCTGAAATGTGTCACTGGGGAAACAATACAACGAATGTAAATTTCTTGCCATTTAGATAGAATTCCAGATTCCAAAGAAAAGCAGTGAAATGAAATAAAATAAACATTGTAACATATTCTCCTTTTTGACAGAGTTGATGGTCCCAGAGTGTCTAATACTCTATACCATATACTTCACCACTCATTTGTTAAGGTCCATTGTAGATCAACCTCACAAATATGAGCCTGGAGCTGGCAGACAGGGAGATGAGGAACTTGGTATCAGAGAGGAGGTTTCATAAACTAAGCTAAGAGTGAAAAACAGGCTGCAAGCAATTCCTTACAGCAAAAAGGCAAGGGGAAAAAAACTGGCACCATCAGATTTTTAGCCATTCTAATAGCTGGTAGTGATCATAATACAGTCCCTCATATCTGCAATAAAGTACTTTGTCTACTCAAGCTGAATTTTAGCTTCCCATAACGAGGGCAAGTTCTTATTGCAGTAGCCTTGGGGCAGTCTCTGACACATATTGGGAATTTTCACCAAGAAAAATCAAGGCCAAACAAACAAATTAACAAACAAAACCAAAAGATCTCAGAAGGAATATCCCCAGACATTTGGACAGGAAGTACAAGAGTCTCAATAAGGTGTTCAAATATTTCTTATTTTTAAATCTCAGCAGGTACTTCATGGCCTAAATCTACTGAATTGTTATGAAACATTTAGCATTCATTAATTATATGTTTTCCTTGCTTGGCTAATCGTTGAAGTTCTTTGAATTAAATAGTTAAAGGGTTTTGCTATACATTTTTCAATGTTCACACTTAATATGTCTAATGGCTTTAAATGACATTTACTGAACAGCAGAGATTTGGATTTACATAAAGATGTACAATTGATTCCATTGATTCTCACAAAGAAAGTAATAGCCATGCATTATTTATTGATATTTTTATTCCTTGCAGGAAAATTAGTGGAATGAAAGCTAAAATATATGAAGAATGGTTGCAGGATTTAAGTATGTCTAGTCTAGTAAAAAGAAGCACTAGGGAAGATATGATAGCAGTGTTCCAAAAGTTGAAGGACTGCCACAAAGAAGAGGGGGTCAACCTATTCTCCAAACACCTAAAGGCAGGACAAGAAACAATGGATGGATATTAATCAAGCAGAGAACCAGCCTAGAACTAAGGAGAAGTTTCCTGACAGTGAGAATAATTAATCAGTGGAACAGCTTGCCTTCAGAAGTTGTGGGTACTCCATCACTGGAGGCTTAGAGGGATTTAGAGTAGAAGACCTCCAAGGTTCCTTCCAACTCTGTTACTTTGTTGTATCTTGACCAATGTATATATCATGTGCTTTGCAGCTTTTATGCTGAAGTCTTCATAAGAGTTCATAAATAATTCACATTTAAGGGCAGTTTTTAATTGCTGCAAAGAATGTTCTCTAGTGTTTGCTCCAAATTATTTTCCAGTCAAATCCAGGTAATAAGAAGACAAGTTCAGAAAACATATAGTTGTCACTTTTTCTGGGGGATTTATGGGTATATTGACATAGTCATAATTTTCAGAAAATGCTGAAGCAGCTTGGAAAGACACACAAACTATGATGGATTTAAAGTTGTAAAGTCCATACATGTAATGAGTGGATATAAATGATGTTTACTTCTGGAATCCTAAAACAGGGGGCAGGAATTCATGGAGAGAAGGGCAAAGCACTGCAGGAGACTGGGTGCAAAATTGATGGAACTGCCTTAATCATGTAGGTTGGATCATGACTTCCTGCTTTTCATATGAGGGAGTGTTTGTTGACAGAATTTTGTTTTTATATTGAGTTACTAGTTGGGTAGAGTTTTGGCTGGTACAAAATTTGTTTTTGACATTGCTGTATTGTGTTGTTGCTTTATACTATTGTCTATACTGGATTCACCTTATCCAATTTAGAAAATTAAGCAGGACTAGGTCTGTTCAATACTTGAATGGAAAACTTCAAGGAATAGCAAGCCTATAATCTAGATCAAGAAATTTCATATTTTATATTAAATTAAAAATGCAGATGCCAACAGTAAAATTGTTTCTATGCCAAGAAAACTAATGAACATATTCATAACAGCTATTTTCAGTTTGAAAGAGATTTTATTGTAGAGTGGTGCTACAGCTTTTGTGTAGTAAAAAAGAGATTGGGACCAGTGGTAGTCACAGGTTTCCCACTTTTGCATTAAAATGTGAAATCCTACATTGAAACTGGATATAAAGAATAGGCAAAAGGAAGTCCTTTAAGACCCAGACTATTTATAGTAAATTTATGGGGCCCTCTGTAAACTGGATTTCAAACAGATGTATTAGATTTCAATTTTCATAATTCTCCACAGATTAGCCAAGTATCTGTTCTATTGGAATTACAGGAATTGACATCTAGTTTAGATTAGATTAGATTAACAGAGTTGGAAGGGACCTTGTATGTCATCTAGTCCAATCACCCCACCCAAGCAGGAGACCCAACACCATTTCTGACAAATGGCAGTCCAATCTCTTCTTGAAAGCTTCCAGTGATAAAGCTCCCACAACTTCTGAAGGCAAGCTGTTCCATTGATTGATTGTTTTCACTGTTAGAAAATATCTCTACTCCCCCTTCCCTTTCCCACAGCTCCAGCCAGCCTCGCTGATGGCTCCAGGATTGACATTTTCCTTATTTCTAGGTTGAATCTCTCCTTGATCAGTTTCCATCCATTATTCCTTGTCTGACCTTCACATGCTTTGGAAAATAGCTTGACGCCCTCCTCTCTGTGGCAGCCCCACAAATATTGGAACACTGCTATCATGCCTCCCTTGGTCCTTCTCTTCACTAGACTAGCCAAGCCCAGTTCCTGTAACTGTTCTTCATATGTTTTAGTCTCCAGCCCCTAATCATCCCGGTTGCTCTTCTCTGCACTTTTTTAGAGTCTCAACATTTTTATAGTATGGTGACCAAAACTGGATGCAGTATTCTAGGTGTAGTCATACTAAGGCTTTATAGAGTGATATTAGTACCTCACTTAATCTTGATTGTATCCCTCTGTTAATGCAACTTAGGATTGCATTGACTTTTTTGGCTGCCACCGCATACTGCTGACTCATACATATTTAACTGGTTGTCCACTAAGACTCCAAGATCCCTCTCACAGTTACTGCTATTAAGCCTGTTTTCACCCAGTCTATATGTGCACTTTTGGTTTTTCTTGCCTAAGTGTAAGACTTTACTTTTCTCTACATTGAATTTCATTTTGTTAGATAGGGTCCAGTGTTCAAGTCTGTCAAGATCTATCTGGATCTTGAGCCTATTATCTAGGGTGTTAGCTATTAGTATCCACAAATTTGGTAAGTTTCCCTTCTATTTCCTCATCTAAGTTGTTTATGAAGATATTGAAGAGTATTGGGCCTAAGACGGAACCTTGTGGTACCCCATTGCTTACTTCCCTCCATGTAGACGTAGACCCGTTAAGGACTACTCATTGAGTACGGTTTGTCAGCCAGTTATGAATCTCTCTGGTGTTGTTGCTATCTATCCAATTTGTTTTTAATCATTTCTTCCTCTGGCCAGGAATAAAAGCAGAATGGTGCTTCCATGATATCTTTCTGTCAATTAACATTGTGGGGGAAAGTTGTCTAATCTGAGCAAACATTCATAAAAATAATTAATTTTCCTTTTGTTACTTCTTAACTTCTGATCCTCCATATTCAAACTTTGTTTTGAATTTATTTGTCTTCTAGGCTACTGCATCAATTCTTGTTATCTATACATTTGATGAGGATCCACTGGTGGGCATTCTTTAAATGTGGCTTTTTCAGCAAGCTGTGTGTCCCTTAATAGGCTATCCAGCCTACACTTAATTAGCCTGCTAACCAGGATGTGATGGAAATTTTATAAAATGTTCTGTTGAAGTAAAAATATGTCCGCAGGATTTCTGCAAGTCATTAAAAAGTTATGTGATTAAAAAGAAAAAGAAAAGCTGGTCTAGAAATATTTGTTCTTGCCAACTCCACAATGTCTTCTGTAATTGCTTTCAAAGTAGAGTACTTAAAGATCAATCTTTTTATAATCTGTTTTTGAATCTTCTTATGTATTAATGATACATGAACTAATTTGTAGTCTTCAAAATATCCCCACTCGCTCCCCTTTTGAAGAGAGAGAAGGTCTGCTATCTTCTAGTTCACCATTTTTTAGGGTTGCTTAAGAGTAATATATAAAGATTTCACCAGGCTACTTTTTTTTAATATGCTAGGATGCATCTGGCCCTCAGTATTACATTCATTCAAAATAAATAATGATTTTTCTGATCATATTTTTTATCAAACTAAAGCTTAAAACCTGCTCATCTTATTTTTCACAATTGCCTGGTGAACACGTACTTTTGTTGGAGAGAACTGAAAAAAAATAAGAGCCTCCACATTTCTGTTTTACCTGTTAACATTTTGCCTTCTTCACTGAGCAGATTATTTACCAATTCTTGCCTTTTCATTTTATTTTGAACATATCTGAAGAAATCATTTTTGTTAACATTCTTTACTGAATTCAGCTCATTCTGAGCTTTCACTTTCCTGATTTAAGCGCTATAGCCTGGGGCTAAATGTCTATATTCTTTTGTGACCTGACCCTCTTCAATTTTCTTTTCATTATTGGATCTTCACTAAGCTTTTTGTGTAGCTGTATTGGCTTTTTCTGCTTTCCTCCAATTTTTTCTTCAGTGAACTTGTCTGCAATTATGCTTTTAATATCGTTCCTTCTATAAGAAACCTTTTTCTTTTGATCTCCTTTCTCATTACTTCCTTGCCACGAGATCCTATTTATCATAACTTTAATTAAAATCTGCTCTTTTGAAGACCAAGATACTGTAGGTATTTAACTACACTCAGTTTCAAATACCCTTCAGATAAAGAATTTCAACATTCATTTGTCACTTTACTCCAAAGTTTCTGTTGCTTCCATTTTCTGATACACTATTTTCTTACTTACTGATCAATATCAAGTCAAGAATGCTAAATGTTTTGTACTTTCCTCCACCTTCTGAAAGAGGAAGTTATCAAGAATTTACTAGAAGAACCATATTTGGCTGAATTATTTCCAACACATGTCAAGGTAATTAAAATATCCCACCACCCAGCTTCATTTCTTCTTGAAAAATATTCAATTTACTTTTGGAATGTATAAATGACAGCATTTCTTGGGCAGTGGGCGGGGCTGTTATTAAATATCATTAAGAATACTAATTTTATTTCTTACTAATTTGGATTTGCTTTTCAGCACTGCAAAGTTCATTCACTTTCTAAGAATAAATAAATAATTTTAACAAACAGTGCATTTCCTCCCGGTTTTCTATTGTTTCTTTTCCTTTTGAACCAGCTATATTCTTCAGCTGCTATATTGTAGTCATTGAATCTCCAGAAAGTCTCCATCATATCTATGGAATAGTATTTATCTTTTGTACTAAAACTACAAATTCCATTGTTTATTTCTCATGCTCTGAGTTTCAGTGCACAGACAATGAAAGGCAAGAGTTTCATGAGGTCCAGTGTGTGTGTATGTGTGTGTGTGTGTGTATGTGTGTGTGTGTACAGTATGTATATATATATGTGTATATATATAATATGTGTATTATTATAACAGTTATAATATTTAAGATAAAGCAGTTTCAAATTTCTTTAGAACCTGCAGCTTCAATATTCATTAAAATATAAATGGTTTATAAATTAAATTATATTTTAATTGTATCAAGATAATGAAGGCTTTTTATTTTTTTATATTTCCAGATAATGTTTTTCCAATGGATTGCAATGAGAAAAGTAGATATTTTACAAATTCTCTATTGTGTATACAATATAAATCTATGGAAAATGTG
>JANHJO010008165.1:157940-168761 GCA_032468235.1 Pseudoxyrhopus heterurus | reverse complement strand
GTACACTGAGAGCATATGCACCAAAGACAAATTCCTTGTGTGTCCAATCACGCTTGGCCAATAAATTCTGATTCTGAGAAAGAATAACCTTGTTCAATTGGAGACCCTTTTACTTTACCTTGTCTGTAATATTAATTTGCAAGAAAATATGCAAAGATATGCAATATTTCTCAGTTTAAGGATTGTACTTGACTATTGATTGATCTGTTTGGGATCTGCAATACAAAATGGGCAGGTTAAAAAAATGCATGCATGACAAAAATATTTTCATGTTTTATATTAAAGTAATTAAAAACAACCAATATGATTTCTCCTTATGTATTTAATTACTATGAGTCTAATCAGGTGCAAACTGAGAACACCATCTCAATACCAAAACAAAACAAAAAATAAAACAAAGGCAATAAGAGTAGTGAAAGCATTTAAGCTACTCCAATCATCCCAATCAATATAATTGTAATAGGAAGAGAACAATATTATTCCAAAACAGAAGAAATCTCCACTGAAACCTATAGCCCAAGACAAATTAAAAAAGACTGACAGTATACACAAGTTACACAAGGTAACCATGAAAACTCTCAGCATATTAACCCCAAAGGGACAAATTAAAAAATATGAACCAAAAGGATGAGAAGGATCACATACCTCTACAGACATCCCAAAATACAGAAACCTGACATGCTGCTCTGACCTGTCATATTGCTACCAAGGATCCCTATATACAACGTATCCAAGAACTGCCAAAAAACTCCAACATTTAATAGATGGATGAAAACATTCCATCAGTTCATCACTATAATACTTTGAAAAAATGAAAGACTTAATGAAAGAAGAGAGCAAAATCAGGATATCCTTTGACATTACAGCTTCATCTTGATTGACCCAAATCACAATTTTACTATGTAACACAGCCAAACCAAGTAAGCACAGGAAAATTGAACTACCAAAATTTATGGAATACACAGTCTCAGCCTATGTATTTTCACTCTGACAATCAAATTTAGAAACTGATCAAAGAAATTCTAATGGACTTCCTCATCTCAGACTCATAGTCGAGGCAGTAATGTAATGACTAGGAACTACAATTTTCCCACTAATTCAGTCCCCAATGTGCATCTATGATCTAGATGACACTTTCATCATTACCTAAAGTAAGAGTAAGAAACTATATACAACTTAATCAAGCATAAAATAATTTAATTAAAATTGATATGGAAAGGCAAAAACAACCAAACAACCATTTCTAAATATTCTCAGAAGAAGCAATAATATATATTGAATCACCAGAAGACAATCCATATCATCCACACAGTCTTCAAGTATAGCAATACTACTCATCAGGACATAAAAGGAGCTTTGTAAGACCTCTATTCAGATGAAACATACCACATGGTAGTGCACCACAATTACAGTTTAAGTAAATTACATTCAGGATGTTTTTCAACGCAGTAGATATCTGCATAGTTTCAACTAACCAACATCATCACAAACATTGCAGCCCACAAAATTGGTAAGTCTGAATATAATAGGAATCTGGGATCCACTAAATGGTTACTCCAAACATTTGGAATATTGGTGGAAAACCAATCTCAGTGACTTAGTATCAAATGAAGACATAACAGAAGTAATCTAAAAAAATAAGATGGAGACAGTGTGGATACTGCTAGGACAAACAGGCAGAAGCCTAGCAAAACATATTCTCAAATACCAACTAGCTAAAACAATGTGACTCTGGTAAACTTTTTTCATGCAGACCATGTTAGTCATAACTTCAAATGTGAAACAACAGAAATCTTAAAACAAGCCAGATCACAAAAATTCAAAAGCAACCTAGTTGTGATTAATCAACATATAGACTTAAATCCTCTTTATGGAACCATCAAAAGAAAGGCCAAGTATATAACATTCTCTTATCACAGAACAATCAACCAACATCTAGATAAATGTGGTGTTCTTATCCACTGAACAACTAAAGCTAAACTACAATTCAGCAGTGACGGGGGGAAAAAACCCAATGAGCCATCCTGTTACACCACTATCAATACCACCAGTAACAAGGAAGCAGCCATCACAGAGATAAGACTGAGCCACCATCTTATTGGCCAAATAAATAATCTACCTATAACAAGGCACCAATCATTTGCAACACAACATATATCCACAGATCCATCTTATGTGCAAGTCAAGTAAAACAAATGAATATACAATTCTGTCACTCCTCCAGAACTCTTGCTCTTAATAACATTACCTAGTAGATAATGAAATATCTGGGACCCATAAAAACAAAGCATAAGGACCTGCCTCAGCTACCTTCCCAAGAAAGTAAAACTTTTGAAACAGTTTACATTTCAAAAGGAACTTTTACTGAGAGATCGTGATTGCAGAATAAGTCAGGTGGAGTCTGAATTCAGGCGTGAAGCGTTAGGCTCAATTTTCCCTTCAACCCCCACCCCCAATGCCCTGTGTCCATCTGTAATCAATAAGCTGCTGCAAAGGTGTTGTGAGAATCTCTGAGGCTGGATGGTGAGGTCATCCTCGGAACACCGCAACCTTGAAAACCTGTCAGGAACTGGTAGAGAGGGAGTCAGTGCAGATGGCCACTTCTCCCTCCTCCCATTCCAAAGCAGTTACAGCAGGGCAAAAGCACCCAAACCATTCCACCTACGGTGCCTTCCCCCCCCCCCAGAATGGCAGCATTCTGATAGGGACCTGACACAAAGTCCAAAAACTCTTAATGATCACGCCAATACTGAGCTACACAAATTCACTACAAATACAATATTTTTCCCCCTCATTATAATTTTTGGAAGGCTTTGAGAATCACATTTGGGCTCTCTTCATCTTTTCATCTCTGATGTATATATGAAATGTGTGGAGATGTAGGAAGAGATGTATGACCTTTGCTTTTCAAAACAATTCCACCACCCACCCCATCTAATACAGTTTAACAAGCAACTTTCAGCATCACCAGTATTGCTATCCTCCATCCCCCAAATAAGTAAGCAGCTATATGCAATAGACATTCCTGCCCCACGGGAGATCTTGAGCCCATATATCTATATTTGCATAAGTACAAAGACATTATGGACCATGAACACCAGGATATATTATTTAACCATAACTTGTGGCGTACTCTCAATATTATTGAAAATATAAAGGATCATATTCTTAGAAGTCATGACTTGCTATCTCAGCTGTATGCATTTTGTATACACTTTTTCTCAATGCATATTTTGTATGCTGTCTTTGTAGACATTTTTTAAGTAAAAATATGTTTGCACCCATTCAAGCTGTGAAATATTCTATACTGTCAGACTATGTATTTCTGTTTGAAAATAAATTTAAGTTGAATTTATTGAAAATTTGTATTTTTGCACGTTTTGCTTTTAGAATGTGACTTGTATCACAAAATTCAGGAAATTACAAATTGTGATTTTGTGTGCAGCTTGTGTAGAGATTGAGGAAATGCAAATGGAGCAAATGTGGGCTCAACACAGGTCAGGATCCCCATGATTCTGGCACTTAAAGTTACCCAATGAAGTGGCACAGTGGTGGCTGATGGTTTATTTCTCCCTATAACTAAAAGCAGATTTTTCTGTGCAGCTCTGCAAATGTGAATACAGGAAGATTTAAAGGCAAAACAGTTATAACTTCCTATTGATTTCAGCGAGTTAAGTTCATGAATAGTTTTCTCTGGATTGCCCTCATTGTGCTATTTTCTTTCATTACACAGCAATAATAATTTAAATGATCAATAAAAGTGGGTTGTTGAAAATTAATTACCAAGCCATTTAATTGGTATTTCAGTAGTCACTACCAAAATGACAAAACTGTGCAACTGTCTACAAGCAATTTAGAAAAAGCAGAATGGGAAGGAAAAAAAGAAAGAAAGAAAGAGAAAAGGGGAATTTACTATTTCCCATCAATTTATTTGATTTATATCCCAATATATTTCCTAGGTAGTTTTTTTAATAAATATGATCCAATAACAATTACGGTGGGTGAGAAATTGTGAAGCTCCAATTTCTCAACATGGAAAAAAAAAAGAATCTGAATGGAGAAGGCTAGGGGCATGAATACAAGAATCTCAGAGATGATAGAATTAATGAATGATGGACTGGATTTTCTTGGGAAGATTGATGGACTTTGGAGAATAGATTTATTGTATCTAATAAAAAAAGAATCAAGAAGAGATGCTGTGTTTTTTCTTTACAGAGAGACTTTCTGATCAATGGACATTGCAGAGATATTTACAACAGATGCCTATGACTCTGTTGGAGAATGAGATGCAATTGTTGGGAAAGATCCCAATCAAAATTTTAAGGACAAATTTTATTATTAATAATCATATGACGATATTTGATCCTGAACATATCAAAGAGAAGGATCCTGATAATTTGGAGTAGACAAGAAGCTGTTGTAGACTTTCTATGAGTTAAGTATAATAATAGATTGTTAACAGCAAACTTTGAAGTTTAAATTTACTCTTGATTTACCTGTAAACTATTTTTTTTTCTTATATATAGTAGATAGATGACAGGTAAAATTTGTTGCAAATGGACATGTAGACATTTATAAATTGTAGGCCTACTTTGCAATATATTATTGTTGCAATAAATTTAACAGTATTCAGTTGGGGTGATAATGCATACATTATTTTTGTCTTTTATCTTTTCTAATACACATTTTTGTCTATTTTTGTCTATTTTTTGTCTATTTTTTCATTTTGTAAAAATTCATTTTTTTTGAACCTTGAATTTTAACATTTTGAATAAAATAAAAAAATATTGCAAAAGAAAAAAGAATAGTGCTGAAATAATGTCAGAGTGTCTGTTTTTAAAGCTTGCAACCGGCAGATGGGAAAATCTGTGTAGATGAAAGAATACTACACAGTATCTTGAACTTTAGAAGTTGCAGAATTGCTGCTGCAAAACCATCAAGTTAAGGTTGGTGCCTGATCCATTTTCATTAAATTAGTCTGTTTTCTAATAATGCAGCTTCCTAGTTTTCTTGAAATCAGTGAACTTATAAACCATTGAGATAACTGCTGATGTATTACGGTAAACTTGAAAGCTTTAGAAAACATTTAAATCTAATTAGTTTACATAATATATAAAAATTGTGCAGGTTTCATTGATCAACTTGTCAGATGTAACTTGTAATACAGACACGCTTTTAATTTGATCTCAGCTTGGTGACTCCCAACTACTGTGTTCAACTCTGCTGTTGGACCAAAGGTGCTTTTTCAAGAGACAACTGGACTTTCTGTTTTTTCTTTGAAAACATTTCACTTCTCATCCAAGAAATTTTTGTTCCAAAAAGAAAAAACAGAAAGTCCAGTTGCCTCTTGAAAAAGCACCTTTGGGACAACCATGACCTGGATGACTGAGAATCTAGTCTTAGAAAGGAATACTTGATTAAACCCTTTTAAAGTATGTATGATTGTGTATGAATATGATCCCAGTTTGCCAATGGAGTTATCAGCCTGGCAATGATTCCTATGGCCACCTAACATTCCAGCCATCTGCAGTGAGCTAAATCAAACACTTAGGCATGTTATGCTCATACATTATATAATTATATTGCATGGTATGATCTTCTTACTTCTGGTTAATAGAAAAAGTAATATCAAATAAAATTCCCAAAACCAATCATGCCCACATCGTCTCAAAGTTTTAGAATATTTCTTTCTCAGCAAGTTAGACATGTCTGTTTGCTACGATAAATTATTTTTGTTCCTTTTAAGACATGAATGTGTCACTGGAAAACGCTACTGGAGGCCCCCCTGCTATGCTAAAGTTAATTAGAACATGATAGATAGAAATATAAGAGGTCTGTTTCACAGGAGTATAAATATCACGACATCTGTAATATTTTGATGTTTTTAGGGTTTATCTGTGGATAGAAATAAATGGAATTTCCCCTTTCTGCCTGCCCAGCCTGACTGATCAGATAACTATGTCAACCATGTTTCTCTCATCAAATTACTTACTTGAAAGCATCCACGGTTCCTTTCATATTTGTTCCATTTCATTCTTAGATAATTCTTAAGCTGTAAAATTAATTGAATTTTAGGGCAATTGAAGTTTTGCAGACCTCTGGAAATTTGAGGGAAAGGGGGCCTTACATGAGGAACGAAAAGAACGTAATCAGTGGTGGGATTCAAAAAATTTTACTACCGATTCTGTGGGAGTGGCTTGGTGGGTGTAGTTATGCGGTCAGCCAATCAGAGGTGGTATTTGCCGTGGTCAGCCAATCAGAGGTGGTATTTGCTGGTTCTCTGAATTATCGCTGCCGGTTCTCTGGAACCGGTCAGAACTGGCTGAATAGCACCACTGAAAAAACATCAATAACATGTGCTATAATGATGACACTATTGTAACTGCCAAAAATATAAAGGATCTGCAAGTTCTACTAATAAAACTCAAGGAGCATATTGAAAAAGTGGGACTAAAAATTAAATATAAAAAATACCAAACTAATGATAACATATACAATAATCATCCTTATAATTGCTCATGAAGATACTTAAGTGGTAGACAGCTTCTGCCTTTTAGGAGCAACCACCAACAGTAAAAAAAAAAAAAAAACAAGCCATCTAAAATACACTGCAGACTGGCATTTGGTAGCGCAGCCATGAAGGCCTCAGAAAGATATTCAGATACCTTAATGTACCTACAAATATCGGAATAATGCAAACATGGTTATTCCTTCTGATATTCTTTGGAAATGGAGTCAGATAGGAAGAGTATTAACACTTTTACACTCTAGTGTAGGAGGAGACTCCTAAAAATATCAACACAGAATTCTCATTTGAGACAATGATCAGACTCGCATTTCTCTACTTTGGACATAATATACGAAAGCTTCGCTTGATAGAAAAGGCTCTGATGCTGAGAAAGGTGGAAGAAGGTAGAAGAAGAGGACAACCAATGGCAGCTTATGTGACTCAGTTAAAGCAAAGATGACTGCACCATTGAAAGACCTGCAATATCAGGTTATGTTGCAATAGAGAACATCAGTGTCTACTAAGGATGGCACAAAATTCAAGTCTGGATAAATGATTGTGTTTTTCTATTTTTCTATAAAACAAAAGTATATAACTGCCCTTGTTCTGTTTCTGTTCTTCAAATCTCCCATCTACATATCCCTTGATTTTGTTACTGTGAAGATTCCCATTGCTACCTACACATATCTGGTCTTTATAGAAACTCAACTTCCCCAATTTCCATCGTTTTCTATTTTTATAGGAAGAATTATTGGCATTTGTTTTAATATGAAATATTGTTTCTCCTTTCCTGTGTGCATGTGTATAAAATAAGGCTTTAAATCTGGAAACTTCATTCAGCTATTTGCTCCTCAGTATTTGTGTATCTGGATATTAGTGTGAGATAATTATTTTTTATAATAATGTTTGATTGATAGCTTACAATTATCATTCTCAGTGTAAATGTAGAAATAGCTTTTTACAAATTAGAGAAACAGTAATACATAAATATGGCACAAGCACATGACATTTCTATATAAAAGATTTTCATTCTGGCATATACAAATATAAGAATAAACTGCATATGCAGATTAGTATAAAATATAAAACACCCAGCAATAGTTCTACCATGATCCCAAAGTTAATATATATCTTACATACATTAAAATTTGAGGAGATTGTCCAGAGTTCAAAATTACAGTGCCATGAGGATACTGACATGAGTGATGTCTTCATTCTATTTCAATTTCAATCCAAGGAAAGTATTTTACTTCTAAATAAGTGTTTGATGTTGATAATGAAATAGATGAGAACAATTAATGGTCTTGATTAGTTGACACATCAAAGAAAAAAGATCTATGTTAGTCAGAGTCAGAATGTTCTTACAGTTAAAAATTCACAATTTGTATATGTTCCTGGATTGGGTAGCGATTATCTGGCAATGTCAAAAGCATTTACAGAGCTAAGATGGTGACTATTCCTGAAAATGTCAGATCTGGACACTATGATTCATGACTTACTTAATCTTTTTCAGAGGGCTGTGGCACGCTCTATGCGAACAGTATTTCAACTATAGTATAACAATTATAGGAAGCATATGAATCTCTGAGCACAGTGATATAATTCTTTCTGGATCTTTTCTGCATAAAAAAAAATAAAATGCTGATTCAGATTTATAGATTACTAGGATTTTTTCTGGATGGATTTGACAATCTTTGAAACAACTACTATGGCCTTACTACTATTCTGTATTTTATATTATATAGTCTTATAGGGTCTAATGGCTAATCAATAAATTATTATCATTATTACTGTGGTTTGTTGCACAATCAGTCAGATGTTTATACTGGGTTTGGCAGATTTATCCAGCTATTAAGTCCTTCCCAAGGACCTGGGATAAGCAGATGGTTGCACCATTGTTGCTACTTTGCCATGCCGTTGTTTGTAGTCAATCTGTACAATCTTCTTGCAGCAGATAACAATGTGCTCCACTGTTTCTTCAGCTTCTTTGTAGAAGCGGGACTTGCTGTCTCTTGCTGTCTTCTGAACCCTGGCTTTGTGTGCATTTGTTCTTAAGGCTTGGTCTTCTGTAGCCAGAATTAGCCCCTCTGTCTCTTTCTTCAACTATCTTGCTCTTAACCATTGCCAGGTCTTGAAAGTATCTGCTTTCCCTGCTATTTCTTTTTATATACTGGCCATATAATACTTTGCCTTGCCGTGTCTCATTTGGTCTTTCTTGGAGACCAGTTTGGTGTCTCCAGTATTCAGTAAGCCTTCCTGGCATACTAGCTTCAGTGCATCTTCTTCACTATCCTTCAGATATTTCCCCAATATCATTTTTCTTCTTCAACCATCTTGCAACATTCCACATTGACCTATTTTCCTTGGTAAGTAGAGTCTGCCATACATGAAGGACATGATTCATTATCATTATTTTTCTGGTCTTCCTATATTTTTATTTCTACATAAATCCAGTCCACTATTCCAGCTAGGTATCTAACGATTGGAATTGCTCAGGTCTTAATTGCCTTGAAAGTGTTTCCTCCGCTCAGTTTGGACTTTACTCTTGATATATTCACTTCTCATCTCCTTCTTAACATTTGTAGCGATCATCTTCATCCAGACTCTTGATGTTATTTTCATAGAATATCTTGATTTCTTCAGCTTTTTCTATTTTTCCTTGTTTGATGGTGACTGTAGCACATTTGTCCCAGTCAAACTCCATTGCAACGTCTTGATTGTATATACAGACAATGCTGAAAAGCAATTCAATTTCAGATGGTGTTTCTTTTATAGCTTCAGATTGTCCATGTAAAGGAGGTGGGATAGTCTGACAGATGTTTTTGATGTTAGGTAACTTTGGCCTGACTTGCTTAGTTAACAGAGGAATTAGTCGTAGGGCTGGGTTTTAAATTTTTTAACAACCAGTTCTGTGGACGTGGCTCGGTTTGGTGGTCATGGCTAGGTGGTCATGTGACTGGGTGATGTCACAGATCACACCCAGCCCCGTCTCCCGGCCACTTGCCTCAAAGAAGGAGGTAAATTCAACCGGTTGGGGCTAATCCCACCACTGGCTGGCCCCTCCCCCACCCATTTTTCGGCCTGTTTTGGGGGCATTTTCAGGCTGTTTTTCAGGCTGTTTTCAGGTCAATTTTGACTGGAAATACAGCCTGAAAAACGACCTGAAAACTGCCCCAAAAACAGCCCATTTTTTGCCTAAAAAATGGCCGAAAAACGGCTCAAAAAACAGGCGGGGCAGGGCCAGCCAGTGGTCCGATTTGCCGGTTCTCTGAACCACACAGAATCGGAACAAGGGGTTCGCCCGAACCGGTAGAATCCCACCCCTGAGCACCTAAAAGTCACCAAAATCACCACCAGCTGCTATGGTGTGTGAACCCTGTAAAAATGTAATTTTGAGAACAAGGGTTTCTTGTTGTTGTTGTTGAATGAAATGCACATTCTTGCAACAAACGTAGATAGTAAACACATCTTTCTCATTTCAGCAGCTGCTGTCGGTTCACCTTATAAATATTTCAGGAATAGGCATTCTTGGCTGCCTTGTCTGAAATTAACCTGTTTACCCACCGCTCTCCTGCCAGTGCAAAATGCTCACGTGTTGTGGACTGATGAAAACTTCATTTGCAAGCACTTTGTAATAAACCTCCCAAGTACATCATTTTATTTTCCGCTTCATATAAAACACTGATGTTCTTTGCTTGCCTTCTGCAGAAGCACAGTTTGATTTGAATTTTTTTTCCCCTCCCTCTCCCCTTCCTAGAAATAGAACTATTGGGAAATCAGTTTTAAAAATGGCTGCCTAATAGGGTCTGCTTTTTTGAATTTATATTGTTTCTGGTGATTAAGTTTACTTTGAGTGTTGCCTGGAGTGTTTCATTCATGAAGAATGATTGAGAAAATAATTATAGGGGGCCAGCTCATTGAGAATATTGGCAAACACCGAGACTGCGGTGCACAATTAGAATTATGGTGTAAGAAACTGTCACTCTTTGAGGCTTCGGGGTAGTGAAAAAGGGTTCAGATGTATGCAAGGAATTGAATTCAGTTTCCCAGAAGGAGGTGTTAGCACAGAGAGGAATGGAAATGGTGCCACATGCCAGCAACCCATTGGTTACTCGGTTTCAGTTGGGTTAATAATGTTGATCCCTTTCTTCTATTGAAAGAAATGAAAGACAGGATATTCACACATAGTTCCTAGATACAATTTCATTGTATAAATGCAAGAACTTCCCACTCTAATTCCAAGAATAATATTCTTCTTGTATGATGCAACAAACCTTCTTCCTCCTCCTCCTCCTCCTCCTCCTCCTCCTCCT
>JANHJO010008165.1:103770-119560 GCA_032468235.1 Pseudoxyrhopus heterurus | reverse complement strand
ACTCAGCCTTCCATCCTTACGAGGTAGGTAAAATGAAAACCCAGATTGTTGGGGGCAATATGCTGACATTGTAAACCGCTTGGAAAGGGTTGCAAGCCCTGATAGGTGATATATAAATACAGTGCTATTGCTATTGCTATTTATATTCCTTCATCCTTATTTTTAGCAATGTTGAACCTTAACCCCCTGAAATAAAGACATAGAACTTGCTTTCTTCTCTTTCTTTCTTTTTTTGTCCTTTCTTACAATTTTCTTCACAACTTTAACAAGTCTGTTGTGTAAATCCAGTATAAAAAAGTTATCCAAGTCATTTTTTTGGTTTGGTAATACATTAACTTATTTCATTTGAATATCCAGTGTAACATTTTCTCCACATCCGTTTTCAAGTCTGTCTTGGTTTCATTCCTATCCAGTAAAGGTTGCTCCTGTTCCATATCATCTTCCAAACATAATCTGTCTATAATGGCACACATTTTTAAAGTTAATTTCTGGGCCCATTGTTCACAAATTTTCTTCAACACATCCAATGGTAAAGTGTTCTTCTCCATTATGTATTAGTCCTTCAATTTTATATGATGTGTCAGTAAGTAATTCCTTCTGGTTCCCTTAAATCCCCTCTAATCATATTTTTAAGTACTCAGAACAACATTTTCCCACGGAAAGAATGTTTATAATTAGTTTCAAATTTTTATTTCAAATCAACCTGTTCTAATTAATATATTGTGGTAATACTGCTTTCCAAAAGCAATATTGATTTCCAAAATCAATACTCTAATCACTTTTTTTAATGTTTATTCCAAAATACAGAGAATTCCCTTAAATTTGTATGAAACTTTTTTTTGCTAAGCTGAAGACAACTCACCCAATGTAATAAAACTATAATGAGGGTTCCTAATATCCAAAAAGCAGTTAACAAGCATTTTCCAAAAATGATTAAGAGAAGAAATATGTGAACCCTGTGTTCATTTTAAAGGCATAAACCATAGTTTGGGCTGCAATGGCATTTCCTTGTCTCCCAGTGCTCTAAAGCCACTGGACCTGCTGTTTTGTGATCTTCTTGTGAAGATCAGTTATCTGGAACACTTGTGATCCTTTCCTTGTACAGAGAGGAATCATGAAGTATTGGGACATTTACTGGCTCTTTATTCCATTACAATTGTCATCTCTGCTCTTAGTGCATCCAACTTCAGTTAACCATGTTTTCTCTCATTAGAACCATCTTTGAGTGTGAAAAAAAATCTTTTTTCCTGGTAAACAAACTGATGGATTACATCACAATCTCAAAATTGTAACCACAACAATAACTTGCTTTCTTACCTACTGGAAAGCCAGAGAGAAACTGATTTTCATTAAAAAAAAAAAAACCTGACATTTTGTAGAGTTGTTTGGGAAATGATAGCTGAAGCCTAGATAAATCACAGCCACAATAAACTAATTTTCCTGACTGACTGTGCACCTAGGTTGCTAAGGCAAAAGACAGTCACTCATCCCAGTGCTGCAGCCATCTGCTATGCTATTTCTGTGAGAGGGACTGATTGTTGATTAATGCTTTCTATGCAAATTCTTCTCCTCCATACGAAGTGGCCTGTGATCATTTACATGGCATAGGCTGAAGAAGAAATTAGGATATCTATTAGTGGAGATGAAGGATCATTAGTGGTCCCAGACTGCCTATGAGTGTAGAACTGATGCATCCACTTTGGCACCTGCAATTTAGGGCTGGCCTGGAGCATCTTCTCTCCAGAATGCCCAGCCAACAATCATCTAGGCTCTTGCAAAGACATGCTGTGTTTCCTTTCAGGGAGGTTGAGGACACTCAGCATTATGCCAGCTCATCAGACAGTGATGCATAAGAACGCTTTGTTTCGAGGGTGGGAAGCTTCGATGAAGCCATGCAAATTGCCATGAAGAAACAGATTGCTGGAGCACTATATGTGATAGGGAGGGAAAGTACCGCAGAGCTATGAGGCATGCTACTTTCCTAGCATAGCTGGCAAAAAGACCTTCAGAAGCCTAAACTAGATAGCAACCACAATATCAATCTTCTCCATAGTTACTGCCTAAAGTTTCTCACCAAAGTCTGCTTTAATGTCTACTTTCAAGCACAGAAAAGATTGACCTTTCTGGTTTAGCTCTTCCCAATAAATACTACGAACAAACAACAATTGTTTTTACTATTTTCCTACATTTTGTTTACTGATTGTGTTATTTAATTGTTTTTAACAAAACTGCTCAAAATCACAAATGGACAGCTATACACATCAAATAAACTTTTCACCATACTATTTCTGCCTAATGATAAAGAGTTAACGATTGTATCTTAATCTCCAAAATCTAATGGGCAAAAATAGCAACAATTTTGTGCTTTCTAATCCCAAGGATGTCAAAGATGGAAAAGTCTGAGAGAGGACAATATTTTATACTAAAAGCAAAAACCAGTACAGGAAGATGTCATTCAGAAATCTACAGGATTACTTAGATAAGCAGCTAGAAATGCATTTTGACTGTGTACACCTCCTAGTTGGTGCTATGAGCACAAAAATCTTTGCTTGTATACTAGCTTCTAGATTAGAAATCAAAGTTTATAGAGGTAAGGATGAGCACATTTGGGACAAAACTAGACTTTGCTTTGATCAAATGATGCCAAAATGCCCAGTACTGCCTTTAAAATTAGGAGAAAATACTCCATGAGTACAATTAAGGTTTTTACCTGAACTACTACTTCTCAATCTTGCTAAAATAATTGTGTGAATCCCTCAATTGATCAAAGGCAATTTTGCTTGTAAAAGTCAATACTTATGGAACCATCTGTTAATGACCATGTATAGTACATTGTCATTTGGCATATATAAGTAGCAAATGAGAATTTGCACAAATTAATAAAGAAAATGAAGGAAGGAAAACAGATGTGTTATGAATGTGTGTAACTATTAAAAAATAAGAGACATATGATCTGTATAAAGGTGATCCAGGCTGTGAGAGAGCTTAATATATGCAGAGAGAAAAAATTAATGTAGGTTTAATTAAGAATTAAAGGACTAAAAAGTATGTCAAGAATTACAGTATGAATAGATGTCATCTAGATTGTTTTGATTTTACAGGAAAATAAGAATGATAGGTTGCTGACTGCTGAGTATCTGCTTTAAAAAAGGTCTGCTTGTTTTGAGTACATGATTTCAGCATAGGCCCATTCATAAGTACACATGTAAAAGAATTAATATACATTTAAAAGCATAATTGATTTCATTGTTTATAGTGAATGTGAGAATTGGTGAAAGTATGTTATCTAGATCTTGGGAAAATGAGCGTAGAAGAAAAGATGGAAAATGAAATAAATGCAGGAAGTAAAATATGAATGCTGTTTTGAAAGTAACTAGCAGAGATAATAACTGAATCACTAATAATCACTTTCATTTATTTATTAAACTTTGAAACTCCTGGAGAATAAGTGAACTTCCAGGTCATTATCTTAAAAAAATAAAAGGAGTAAATCTTGGAAAATCACTGACATATCTTCTTGGCATCTTTTGGGGGGCAATCCTCAAGCACATTATTATTAAACTTCATAACTGAGGCCACTTGTATAGAAATGCAACAATTAACAATTGACAACATAGGCCTGTTACATACAAGTCATGCCAGATGAATCTGATATTTTTTGTTCTTGATAAACTTATTAGGTTAATAGATAAAAGGAAAGTCACATACATAGTTTGACAGCAAAACATTCACAAAGATTCTCATGATATCCTCATTAATGAAATGGTAAAATATACCTTTACTTTTATTACATTTATTTATATCCTGCCTTTATTATTTTTTCCAAATAACTCAAGGCAGCAAGTATTCCCAATACACCTTCCTCTTCCTATTTTCCCCACAACAACCCTATGAGGTGGTTGGACTGAGAGAGTGACTGGCCCAAAGTCACCCAGCTGATGACTATGCACTAAATGATACAATTTTTAGATGGACTCAAGATGGACTCCATGTTGATTGAGTGACTCCCCCCAATGATGTTTATTAATGGCTTCATTTCATCTTGTAAAGAAATATCAATTGGCTGCACTGCCGCTGGACTCTGTGCTGCTCACTGTTTTTGTACATGACTTCAGTGAGGTGACTGAGATGACACTTATCCGGTTTTCAGATGGCATACAGCTGTGAGAGTATTTTAGAGATGAAAAAGAAGATTCAGAAAGATCTGGACTGGCTTAAGCGGTAGACTTGAAGGAATAGAGTTGTTCTCCATTGCCCCAGAGGGCAGATCAGGAACAGATGCATTGAATTAAAACTGCAAAGATGTAAGTTCAAGTTAGAAGTCAGGAAGAATGAGTCTGATTGTATGAACTGGCAGCCAGTTGAACAAGCTGCTACATAATGTGGTGAATGGTCCATCACTGGAAGTCTTCAAATAGAGATTGGATGGTCATCTGCCAGGGATATTCTACATGAAGCAAGAGAATGACCTAGATGTACCTTTCCTTTCCACTCCATCATTCTATGAAAAAGAATAGAATTATGGATATTTAAATATGCATCAATGTATCTAACATTAGGATAAGGTTGAAATGCTTGAGCTGTAGAAATATTTACACTCGGCTGAAATCTTTCTTTGCTCATATTAATGGTGAACAGTTTTTGCCAAATAGGATAAATAATTAATCTACTTGATTAAATTATTTACCATTTTGGATTACCCCAAATATTTTTAATCATAACCATTTTTTTTAATGTGGAAGGTCATTTATAAATGTTCTGTTTATCAAGCAATGACCCATCACACTGAGACACAACAACAAAGAGATATGTGAAATCTATGTGAAATACCATTTGATATTTTTCTAGCTACAGACAATGATTTATACTATAATGTTGCTCAATTTGACTTTGATTATTTTCAAGTACATTTATATATTTAAGATATATTTTACTGGCACAATAATTCAAGGCCCAAGTATCTTCATGCACTGATTTCGTTATTAGGTATGCTCTCATAAAACTGAAACAACATTTGTGTGTGTTTGTATTTTTAATAAGTATATTTTACTTCATTCACATTATATTTACATTACAGATTCTTGCAATGTTAAATCTATACAAACAGCATAATCTTACATCTCTTCACCAAGAAATCAATGCTATTTATTCTCACTGTATTTTACACCTAAGCAATATGCATAGAATTGCAATTATTGTGCATATATATTTTTGCTTGTAATTGTAGTTCATCAGCATATTAATAAACCCAAAATTTGATTTATCTAAAAGAAAAGTGGTACAGAAACAAAAACATAAAATGTTATTAATACTATGAATAAGAGTACAAAATTAAATAATTTAATTTAGCATGCAGAAATTAAAGGACAAGGGGTAAAATGTTAGTGTTAAAAGAAACTTAAAATATGGATTTATTCAAACAAAATTGACAAAAATATTTGTACATTTTTGGCACTTTGTAAATCCAATTTTAGGATGAAAATGTATTGAACTGAGTAAGAGTAATTTAAGTATATTTTCTGCCACCAGTAATCTTAGCAGCAATGCTATTGATCTTTTAGTGAGACCAATGGCTATAGTAATGATTGCCAATTCCTAGTTGGTAGGAAAATCACTGCATATGTGAGTAAATGAGTGAGAGACTTTATTTAGTTAAAGTGTCTATTTTGTTTGCATGCATACAACGCAATGCAATATAAAATATATGGCATATTATAATGTGTTTATTGTTTGAGGATTATGTCAGATATGCAGTTGGACAACCATATAGCAGAATTGAAAACATGGTGGCAAATAGATTTAATTTCAGGCAGATTTCCAATAAGTAGAATGTAATTGGGAACTGCTTAGAAGAATTTTTTTTTTCACAGTGCCTGCCCAATCTCATTTAAACATGCTAAGCCTATTTGGGTTTTGTGTTTAGTGGCAGATTTAGTGGAAAACAGGCATCTATTGCAGATTCTACCATTCTGAAATCATGATTAATTTCAAAAGATAGCTTATTAAGTGTATTTTTTTCACAAAATGCAAAATGTTCTGTTCACAGACTATTCTGTGCTCAAAACAGACAGTTCAAGTTGCTTGTCCCTGGAAAAAAGGTATACTTTGTCCAGGCATAGACCCAAAGCAAGGATTATCCAGTCAGAGATACTCCAGGGTGGGAGGCTATGGAGAAAAGGCAATACTATCACAGTTGCAGCAGCCACACAAGAGAAGGTAAAAGGAAGGAAAGCACGGAAAGCTTGGTAGTTGACACACAGCCCTTCAAGTAGAGAAGCAGAGAGGAACACACACTTCAAATCTTCCTCTACTTATCCCAAACAACTCCTTTGGCTTTTACTTCATCAAACCTGAAACAACTGAAATATTCCAGGTTTAGTTCACCCAAACTGCTCCCCACCCATAATGGTTTGAAAAAAGCTTCCAAGTCACAATATGTGTATATAATACATAGAACACAAGGTGTTTTTTTTTATTCATGAACAGCCCTAAGGAAAGGTTATGCAAAGTGAAATCTTATTATAAAGAGCTTGCATGGGCTTTACCAAATAGGTCTGAGCTTGTGACAAACCCAAACTTGGTTCATTATAGATCACTTCCTGTTTACTGATTGAGCATGTCTCTTTAATGTTGAAATTTTCTATCACTGCCACATGAGAAATGAAAGAAGCTTGACAATAATATCTAAATAAAACCTGAAGTGATTTTAGGACATTGTAATACCATTGAAACATTGATTTATTGAAGACTTGTTACAAGAAGTAATGTTATTTCCTTTCCCTGTCAGATAAAGAGAAAATATATCTAATCCACAATATAGTATCTCTTTTTCAATCTATGTTTTTTTCCACATTTGCTGTCTCCCTGCCATTATGCTATGTGACAATTGTAAGACAGAACACATTAGCTACAGCTGAAACAGTACTTACTTTTTAATGCATTTTGAGATGTTTTAGTGAAGTCTTCTCAAACCTAGTGCCCTCTAAGTCTATTGGACTTCCATCAGTCATGCTTTGTCATGAATGGTGTGAGTGTTAGTTCAACAAGCTGGAGGGTTCTTTGTAGTAGAAAGCTGCTATAATGTCTATGTCTGTCCCCTTTCATATTTATGATAGCAATATTCAGCAAATAGGTTTCAGAACATATAGTCATATACCAGCATGATTCCTCTATTGTTCTTGTGCTGAAAGCACACATAATTTGTGCATAAAACTCTGGGGGGAAAAAACAAGATCACTGAAAATACATAAAGAACTGATAGACTTTCCTCTGAAAATTATAACCAGGCTAAGAGGTGTTTGAGTATTCAAATAACAGTTTTTTTTTAAAAAAAAAAGTCAACTCAGAAGCTGCTTATTAAGGAAGTGTTTGATTTTGGCAATAACATATCTTGGTGAATTGACCTGATAACTATGTGTACTCTTTGATACAGGCAAGCTGTTTATTAAGTAGTTTACTAAGACACAGAGCAGCACAAGAGAATTAAAGTTCATTCCATTTTAATAGAGTTAATTATTCTGCAATTATTATGGAATAAAGTTTAAAGGCATATAGAAAAGATAGCCAGTGTGGTGTAGTTGTTAAGGTGAACAAGGACTGGAGAGATTCAAATTCAACTCCACTTATTACTATCAGACAATTATTTGATGTCTTTGGAACTGTTGTTTTCTCTTCATGCAGTAGGATTGTGGTTTTGGGGAGGAAATGTTATGCATCCCACCTTAATATTCTCAAGGATACAAATCTAATTAATTATTTTTAATGAATAAAAGAATAAGAGATAGGAGTAAATAGAAACCATGGAAATCAAGTTTAACAGAGAAAATATCACATCGGAATAACATTGACTGGAATTTGAGAATTCAGATAATGATAACATGAACCTGAGTGGGAGTCTTCAGAAATTGGGAAAAAACAATGTAGAGAAAGCAAAAAAAATGAATAACAAAAGGTACTAAAAGAAGGGGAGAAAGAGACTAACATTACCTAGAAGGCTTACCCAATGCTAGTAAGAGAAATAGGGTTGAAAGCATCTGGACAAATATCTGATCTGTTTGCTATATTTACAACTCAGCTACAGTCTAGATCTCTGTGAACTTTTTGTCATACCAGCTAACTAAGGATTTGCTTAGTGGGGTAATAGACTGCTAAAATATTATCCAGCAATCCCATTAAAACTCAGAGGACTAATTGACTTTTAGATGCCATAGGCCCTGAAGGACTCATCTGCTAACTAGCTTGTGGAAATAATTAATGTCTGGGGTCATGTGATCATACCACTAAAATGTCAAGGAAAAACAATTTGTTTGAACAAACAAAACTCTGCAGAATATCATCAGCCTTGGTAAGCAATGAGGTTTCATTTGTTATGTTTAATTTGTTCTGGATTCAATGTATATAGAACATGGATTTATTTTTAATTCTGAAAAATACATTAAAGATATTGCAGTTTCTTTCAGTATAAACAATTCCAATTATCAATGGGCTGGTTCATGATGCATTTCAATATGAGATTCACATATTAAGGGTAGAAAATATCTATTAAGAAATGGAAACACACAGCTTGTAGCTATGTCCTAAAAAATGAAGAAAATAGATTTGTGAGCCTGAGGACTTCTCACTGAAGATTATTGAGTAGGGATGCTCCCTGAAGCAACTATTTCTGCTTAAGTACTAGAGATCAGGACCAAAAGTTTCCATTTGGGCTTCTCTGGGACCATTGTTCCTACCTCAGCAGTATGATATATCTCTGTTTCTCAGGAGAGGCATCTATTGGCAAATATTTTTATTTACCCTAAGAGTCACTTCATAATGTTCAGATATTTTTGCTCTTAGCAAACCTTACTTCAATATTCTCCCATGTTTTCCTTTTTGGGGATACCCTACCAAATGTTGTTATAGTAATATGAATTATGAAAATCATCTCTTTTTTTCTTGGGTTTATAAAATTCCAGCATACTGTGGATGAATGCAACATAATTTTATTGCAGATGGACAGAAACAAATACATGAGCATGAAGGTTCCCTGTAGTCCATTGTACCTACTGATTCCTATTCCGAAACATGGCTATCATATTGTAGGACAATTGCATTTGACTGATTCATCTTTAATCAAGGGAAACAATATTCTGTCTAAAGGTACAATGAATATCATATACTTCTTACCCACATATCCTTTTAGAGAACTAACATATATCATGTGGGGGGAGGTATTTTTAAGGGCTGAACTAACCATAATGAAAATAGCCATTTTCTCCCCCAAAACATCTTGGGAACAAATCTACATTAGGACCTAAAAGAATTCCATCACAGGACTGTAGTAAATACCAAGTTACCAGATGTAATAGCAGCAAGGGACAGGGTGGGCTTTTAATAAAATCAAACATTGGATATTTTATATTCAACAGTAAGAACTTGCCCCCGTTCTCTAAATCCATCCATCTTTTTCAAGATTGAAATAATCTCCAGATCTATTTTTTTTTTAGTTAGCATCTCATTTTTTATTTTATTCTCATTTATTGTTGAAGTATAATGTAAAGTATATTTAAATAGTTCTAATTGCAGTAAAATGCTTCTTTCTTTGTCCCTCTTCTCGGCAGTATGCTTTCTTGTTCTTTCAATGGGACAAAATACTGTTCCAAACATTTAATATGGAAAGATGCAGTACTAAATCCATCCCTGAAACACAAAACATTTACCTGAGCTAGATATCTGAGCCAGCACTCTCATTTTTTTAAAAAAGAAAAAAAATAGGAAACATGTTGTAGTTAAAAATTATTTCCCAAAATAAAATAAAAAATAACTGCCATTATCCAATGTTTGAGAAAAATAATAGAATTTCAGAACAGTGAAATGGAATTTGGGAAAGTTATTTTTATTCCTAAGATATTGGAAGGTACAGTATGTGAGCAAGCAAAGGTGTATACTTATCTCTACCATGATGTTACAAAACAGATGCCATAGTTCTAGAATTTTCATAAATACATACCACTTGAGAAAACATGTTATGCTAATCATATAAATTAAAGGAATTTGGGTAAACATCTTATCTCAAACTGTTAATTTTCATGTGTACATCTGAAAATCTAAAATTTAAATTTGCTATGGTTTCTCAAAGACTTTGACTTTGCTTGTTTAGATCATGGGAAAATCTTTGTAAGTCATTCATTGTGAATATTTTGCTAACAAAAGCTGAACTTCCACTAGAAAAACATTTCTGTTTTTTGTTAGTACTGCGTCAAAATTTTAGCTCTACCACAATTGGTAAAAATTTGGAGAATTACAAAAGTGTCTTCCCCTCTCCTATATCTTTTTAACAAACTGGCTGAGACTTTCAGTTGAAATCTAGTATCTTAATAGTTCATATTGCTTTAACTTTTTTAAAAAGTGAAACCTCACCCACCCACCCCAGTTGATTCTTTTCTATTCTTTTTGGATTCTTTCTTGTTATATAAGGCATTGTCTCTTCTCTTATTCACTGATTTTGGTCTCATTTCACTACATTTCCTCTTTTTTCAGTATTATAAATAGCAACTTAGTGTTCATTTTCCTATCTCTGATGAGTAAGATGATCACTCACACATAATAGTGACTGATATCTGGTACAAACCATGATGATAAAAAAAACCAACAAGATTTGCATTGCAAATTACAAAGCAAACTCTCGTTTTCCTACTTGCGTCCCAGTGTCCCAATGTCAAACACAGTAAGACTTGTTATTTGTGTCATGACATCGAAACAGACATTTCCTCATTGGCCTCTTCCCTTGTCCCCCTGTGGATGCCTATTCTAGGCATTTATTCTGCCCAAATAAATAATGCCTATTTCTACACAGACAAATTACTCTGTAATGTGAGGGCTTCTGAATCACCCTGCCTCTAAAATTATAGGTTCTGTGCTTAAAGCTTGGGAGCAAGCCTGATAATGGTGTTTGTACATTGTCATTACTTCATGATGTCTACTTAGCCTTCTGAGTTTGAATTTCTTGGCAAACCTTCTATGCTTGAACCTATTTCTGGAAGTTCTTAGGGAAATGAACTGCAAGTGCCTTTGTTTCTCCTAACAATCCAATATAAGACTGCAATGCTTGACAGTATCTCTACACAGACGATGTATGTGAGAATGACCTTGAGAGATGAGGGGGAAATATGCTGCCTAGGAAATGATCGGAGAACAAATTAGGTAGCCCCTGGTTGCTTAATAGTCAGAGGAAGAAATTAAGGAAGGACCCAGCCTAATTGAGGAGGCAATTGAAAGTGATGATGTGAGATCCGTACCTTCAAATTTGCAAGTTTCTGTTAATGTAGCCTTACAATAAAGTAATAGTAGCTCATCCAATCCTGTTTCCTGCCTGATTTACCTGGGAAGGCTGATAGAAGTTCACAGTTATCATTCTTCTCATCTACATTATTTTACACTTCTAATAATACATGTACTTATTCATGCTAATCAAAGTGGGATTTATAGATTGTTCTTGCATCAAATCAACAAAATTCCCTGAAATCAATTTTGAAATTGTTTATTGAGATTTATATCTATCAGCTCATTATTATTGGGGGGAGGAGTTTTAGTTATTTACAGGGATGGAAATGGCTCTCTCTCCATTTTCCTTTGCTGGAAACTTCCCTTGTAGTTTGAATCACTCTGATTCCTTATAGCATGACTGCCCCTTTACTTCTGGACTTTGTGCTTGAGGTGGAAAAAAATAAAATGTTGGGTTTTGCTGATTAGATAGGTTTATTGTTATAGAAATGGTTAGTATATATTACTATATAAAAGTAAAAAGTTGAGATTGTTATTACTTTATTCTACTGTTAAAAACAGTTGGAGATCAGATTTTCTTCTCTTTCCCCTCTTACCTTACAATTCTTCTTCTTTTATTTTCCTCTCCAACTTTCTCATTCATTTCATTTTTCTATGTTTTTTGTGCTTGGATAAACTAATAAAATTTGAAATGGCAAAAAAGAGATTGAGTGTTGCAGGCAACCACCAGGATCCATTCCAAATAGTGTCTATAACATTGAAGGTTTTCATCAAAATGGCAGAAGGGAACAACTCTGCCCCTTTCATACAGATGTGTGAGGTATCACAATGCACATACAGAAAGTTTGGGGCGCAATGCCAAGATACAATGTTTGTCATTTTTTTTCTTTTGTCTTCCCCACATAGATAATTCTTTTATGGTCTATATACAGCTGGAAGGATTCATGCTCATAAAGGGATTTTGAGCACCATTCATATATTCACAATACTGTGAGACATACTTTCTCAGTTTGGCATTACCAAGTCTTCAGGCCTATCAGGGCTCTGGAACAAAAGACATATTGCTTAAGCACTGCTGCTATTGGCAGACATAACAGGACACTGATTGACATCATAAAACAGCAAAATTGGGGTATTGTTTAAGAGACCCTTTTATATGTAGATTTTTTTTTGAAACTTTTAAATCAGAAGATAAAGGTTAATAAAGATACTAAGGGGAAAAAAGAAAAAGCAAAGAAAAAGAAAAAGGTTTAAATAAAGAAAAAGAAAGAAAAGTATAAAGAATGCACAAGAATCTGAACTACTGTATATTCCTAATTCTTTCTATCTTATGAGGAATAGGGATGTGTGTTTTTCAATTCATTTCCTAGAGAGTAACTGCTCTAGCCAGATTGCTAACCAAGAACCACTAGAATGTTCCCAGAGCACTCCCAAATATAGTGAGAAGAAAGGAAAGAGGGGTTTATAGCAAATAATAGTGAAGATAAGGGACTTTCAGGAAAGAAACTCTTCTGACAATTGAAATTATGGAGAAAAACACATGCCTGCAATACTAAATTAACAAAGAAATGTCTGACTAATAAGGGATACATCTGGTGCACTGAGAAGAGACACATAAAAATCTAGTTAATATTGAGGATTAATGTGAATGTCTGGCAAATGGCTTGGTTGAAACAAGCATATTGAACGAAACTGAATCCAGATGCCATTAGTTTCTTTAATAGCAAATGAGGATGGAGGTGGACTACAAAATTTTCTTTGGTTTCTCTGATTACTGTTGTAGATACCCTGGTATTATTATACCTATATATTTAAAATAAATAAATAACTTTGTAATTAAAATCATTACTCATTCTGTTTAGAAATGTTTTTCTAATTATATTTTCAGACCATGTGAACATTTCTTTCAAATTTCTTTTTGGTGTTTTTTTTTAACTTATTTTCTTGTTAGAGATAGCAAAAGTGTCAAACTTGAATCAAAACACTGCATCTTGAAACTATCTTCAAGTTGGTTTGAGGTGGCTGCAGTTCAACAAATATGATTCCAATGGATGTAAGTGTTCTATGATTTTGTAATACAAAACTCAAGATAGTTTCAATTGATTCAGCAAATGGAAACATGGCTATCTGCATTAAAAAATTTCTTTTTAAATCTCTCATACAAGAGATTTAATAGTTACCTGAAACTTGTCAGCTTACCTTTATAGCTACAGCCTAGCTTTCTTAGAATTCAAAGTATAATATTAATTGGCTAGAGAGAAGTCCCCTGAAGGTGGGCTTCAGCACAAGTCCAAAAGCTCAGAAGACAAAACCAACTCAGATTGGATCCTGCAACATTATCCCAAGACATGTATATTCATCTTCATTTGTGACAATATTAAGTTGCCTTGGGATTATGGTTATATATTAATTGAAAGAAATATAAGGAGAAGCTTACTATTAGTTATAATTACAATGCTCTCAGATTGTGCAAAAGATCTTGAGGTGATCTAAAATGCTTCCCAGTTTTGGTTCCACTCTGATCTGGGTGACTTCCTGGATATTTCTTATTTCCTATCCTTACCAGGGTGAAGATCTCCTGGAGGTTTACAGCACTGTCCAACTCACACCACACGTGTCCAGGAATCTCTCCAAACTGAGAATCTTAGAGGGCTTCAACCAAGAAGATAAACTATGATAGTGCTACTTGAGATGGTTGGAGCAGCAAAGAAATAAAAATATTTAAATTTGGGAGAGCATATTAAAAGGAATATTTATGTGTAACTTCTACAGTTGCTATATGTTTCTTTTTATCTCTCACACAAAACCCATCCTTTTCAGTACAAATCTCCTCCAGGGCAGGAGGACTTCCTGACAGAAAATATTACATTCCAAGTCAATCTTTTAATGAGTTATTTAAAATACATACTGTATATTAAAATAATTTTCTAAATCCATATTTTCTGTGTCTAACCTTACAGGTAATTACAAGCATGGATTGCCCTCTTCCCCAGGTTCACCAGTTGGTTTACTATTTTTTTTTTCTTCCTGAGAGTCAAAGTAAAAACGAATTGCAATTTCTGCCTGATGGAGGAAAATAGGAATGAAACAAACAAAAGTGGAAGGGAAACAAGAAGGAGGGAAGGAGCCAAACTGTTGAACACGAAAGAAGTCTCACTCAAGGGAGAAAAAAATAGTCTCTCCTTGCTGGCTTTTATACACATACACTCTCATTACATTTTTCTTTAGTAATTCCCGGGTTTTTCTTTTCAAGGACACATATCATTCCATCCATGTAAAGTCTCATTTCTGTACTTGAATCTTCATCCAACCAAACGCTCTCTCCCAGCCCCAGCACATGTCGCATGCAATATAGTAATAACTTGATGAGTGGGGAATAGGTCTCACTTGTCTCAGCAATGCGCCATACTACTGGCCAGAATGTTATGTCCATGCTGTTTGTGTGTATATATCTGAAGTATATGTGGCCCCAAACCAGTCTGCAAAGATAAACAGAGGAGCCATGTGGATCCCCTCCAATTTGATTCTCAATCAGTAATTATTCTGGAAATGAAAGGGACAACCAGATATGCCAAATAGATCTCATCCGGTGTGCATCTCTCAGATAAGCAAGAGACATACTGCTAAAGCAATCATTGCCAGGTCTAGGCAGACCTTGCAAATGTTGCCCAAAACTGGAACTGATCCATCTCTTCACTTCCCCATTTGCCTATATAGTGCATAAGAGACTATTCTCAATGATACATATCTCTTGTCCTTGCAAATGGTCTCCCATATTGATCCACAACAGGTTGCCAAGCTTGGGTCTGCCCAGGTAAAGGCCATGTCAGAACTGAGCCTGCAAGTGTTCTTGCTGAGGTAAGGGTTGAGGTGGCAAAGAACTAGAAGTTCCCAGAATACAGAAGGAACTATGGAAGCACATCACATTTGCCTTACTTCAAGGCTTCTAAATATCAACTATCTGTATTGTAGGAGCAAAAACCCTCAAGTTTAAATATTTGAGAATATATAAAAGTTCCTCATATCTTGGTACTGTCGTGGATGATCAACCATTATGTAAGTGGTTTCATTCTTCTCTGCCTTATGCTATTTCTTTGAATCTGTGGCCAAATAAAGTCCAGCATTTGATTTAAGGTGATATGTTGGAATATTAATGATTTATTACTAAACCTCAGTGTAAAATCTGATAGCTGAAGAACAACTACTTGACTGTCTGCCCATTCATCTGGCTGCAGCCTGGTTTTGTCTCTTCCACCAAGGTCACTTCTGCAACCAGGAGGTCTTTTCATCAGATGAGATAATCATTGTGGATGTTAATTTTCTTCATCTTTGGGCCACCCAAGCTGTCAAACATAAATGCTTGCTTAGAATCCAATGACTTCGGCTTCTTCACCAACTTGCGGGCAAATTGCTCTGTTTGGGAGCTGCTATGGCTCAAGTGGTAAGATAACAGTACTGCAGTATTGCAGATCAGCAGTTTGGCTGATCGAATCCCACCAGCTCCAAGGTTGACTCAGCCTTCCATCCT
>JANHJO010008164.1:580567-591100 GCA_032468235.1 Pseudoxyrhopus heterurus | reverse complement strand
CCTTGATTAGTTTCCATCCATTGCTTCTTGTCCTGCCTCCAAGTGCTTTGGAGAATACAGTAGGTTGACTCTCTCTTCTTTGTGGCAGCCCCTTAGATATTGGAACACTGTTATCATGTCACCCTTAGTCCACTAGTTCAACAATTAACTAATAGAACAGGTTGCCTCCCAGAATTGTGGGTGCCCCATTGTTGGAGGTTTCAAGAAAATATAAGGCAGCCACTTGTCTGGGATGGTATAAGGACTCCTGCCTTAGGCAGGGAGTTGAACTAGAAGACCCCCAAGGTCCCTTCCAGCCCTATGATTCTAAGTGAAGGAATGACAGTAAAAATGTGAAGACCTAGGAAAGTAGGAAACTTTTAAAAGCAATACAACCATTCCTAGATAAAGGATCCAAAGGCAAGATTTGAATCTAAGTTGACAGCCCAGAAACCTATTGTCCTAAAACAAACTCCAGAGCCTGAGAATTGCAGTACATTACAAGATTAATGTTTTCTAAAATGGAAAGACAATATAAATGAATTTAACTTTGAGACCGCATCAGTGTTACTGAGAATCATTCTAATTCAGATACACATATGTTATTGGTGCTATAAACAGAAGTTTTCCTAGTAATCTTATGAGCAACAAAGCAGTTCTTGGTGATATTTCTGTAACATCAGCCATTAAATCTGTTATTACCACACAGCCTCTTTTGCCAGGCCAGTAGTACTGCATTTAATGATCTTCAGAAGTCCAGAAGGTATATCAACAAACTAATCACTACTTAGGAAAAATATCTCTAGCATCTGCTTTTGTTGCCAAGAAGTCCCTTGGTATGTTCATATCCTCAGCCGAAATGATTGCTTTGGACATGATGGTTCCCAAACAATCATGTTTCTGCAGCTGGAGAAACAGAGAAGCCAAGAATCACCTTTCATCTGCCAAGCTGCAGGAGAACAAGCCGATTGGCAATCCATTAAATAAATCAAACTCTGAGAATTGGAAATAATTTTCTAAAACCAGATAGATAATACATTTGTCATACTATTTGTCAGATCTCACGGTCTTCAAACCTGCCTGTATGCAAGCTGATGAAGTGAAACAACATATGAAACAGCCTAGAAAAGTTTTATCAGGAGAGCTTCAGAAATGTACAAAATAAAGTGGAGCTACTACGCAAAATTTAGTTTAACTCCTACTCAGTGTTAAATGCTGCAATCACAAGTGGTATATCACGTTTTCACTGAGTCTTCTTTTTAACTTTCCCTGTGGCCCTAGGGCTGCATGCAGATTCTAACATTTTCAAAGAAAGGAACTCAGCATACTTAGGATCTTCCAAGACAACAGATCCATTCTCTGACTGGAGAATGAAAACCTGACAGAACCTCCATCTTCCTCCAGTCTCAAAAAAATCTGAATCTTCAGAACCACATGAGATCCTTAATCACTCATCTACTTCCTCCAAAGTTGTTTATGAAACATCTTATTGTTCTAGTAGACAAGAAGTTCCAAGAGTTAAAAACCTGATATAGGCTTAGTTTTAACTACCATTTGCACAAGAGGATTTCTGCTTTCTATATATTTACTTGTTTGATTATTCATAGTGGATTCAACTTTCTCTCCATTGATCGATTATTACATGTCCTTAACTTCCCTTGTCTTGCCTTCCCAAGCTTCAAATAACTATAAAACAGGCAACATAGAATACAAGATTTTGTAGAGGTAGGAGAAACACAAAAGTATATCCAATCCTTATTCTCTTAATTTCTTATCAAGAATTAAGCCTAATTAAGCATAGCAGTTTAATGTTTAAATATATATGTATAGGGTGGTTCCATTAAAAAAAAGGCAGGACTAGAAGCCAGAATTTCTAATTTGTTGTTTAAACTAAAGTGATTTATATGAAATCTTTTTTATTTCAGATACAAGCTAGAACTACTACATTTTATTTATTTGAAGTATTTTCTCCTCATATGAGTTACTATTCTTGATTTTATAAATAGACAAGATATACAAATGTTAACTTTAAAATGTGTTTTCAAAGGAAAAGCAATTTATGCTAATTTGAGTATCAAGTAAAAAAAAATCTCATGAGGACTTAATGAGGGTTAAATCCTCATGAGGATTTAATTTAATTTAAAAGTACCATTTTTAACATCCTTGCCTGTTTTAAATTTTATACAGTTCTTATGTTTTAAAATACTTTATTGTATACCACCCAGAGTCTCTCTGTGAAGGAGATAGGCAGTTTAATATGTAATAAATAAAGTTTTGGTGTTTACAGAAAAGTTATAAAATTCACAAAGAGCAGGTGTAGTCTGCTATATTATTTTAAGATATCTGATTTTGTTGAGGGGAAGAAAGAAAATATGGTAAAAGAAGTATCATCTTCAACTTGTATGTATTAGTCCATCACAGCAAATAAGACACCTGATTTTTAAATAATCTCTTTCTTAGCTTATTGGATTTCTGTTACTGAGAAGCACTTGTTTAGGGGTATGTGTGTTGCATAACAAGGTAAACAGTAACTTATTTATTATCATATACATACAAGAATTTTTATTCTGCCCTTGGCATAATATTACTATACTTGATATAATAGGTAGAAAAGTTCTTTCCACATACTTTGTTCCATTGATGTTGAATATTTTACACTGAATGTATGAATGTCCATAACATTTAGCAGGCATGAGTGGGGGTTTCTGGGGATTTAAATCTAATGCACCTTAAGAAAGTGAGGTTAGTAAAAGTTGACCATGAACTGAAGAAAGCCAAGTTTAAATCTCAGCCAGCCATAATGCTCACTTTGGTTGTCTTAGGCCATTTGCAGTCCTTTAGGAAGGAGAAGTGAGGACAAAATTGGAAAAGGGATGAAGCCTCATGTGGAATGTCTTGGACAAAAAATATCATTTAAATTTCTAAACAATGCATTTACCAGTGAAGAATTAAGGAATAGAATGCAAACAATTAACAGGAAACAAGCATACACTGGTATGAATTTTACCCAAAGCTCTCAGTTTAAATCAAGTCAAGGGAGTTTCATTTTGGATAAAAATGGAAGTGGCATTACATGGCCAAAATTGCTAAATTTCTACTATACGCAAAACAAATATTTTGAGCAGGACTAGGCTTAGTTTGTTTCACTTAGCAACTACTTTTTATTTATTCTTTTGCTAAAACCTCTGTGAATAAGACTCGGGAATCATCCACAAGTCCCACAAAGTGAGAACCTTCTATCATTCATTTTTTGTGATTTATCTTTAGTGCTGGGAACCAGTACTCTGCCTTTGAAAACAACTCCCATTTGGTTCACTTACTGCTGTTTAGAATGGAATAGCCTCATCCTGAGTAACTCAGGGGCATTTTTGATCATTCTCTCCTTCACACTCTGAATGTCTTAATGTTCATCTTTAGCAATCCCATTGCCTTTAGTGTCAGAAAATGTACTGGAAAAAAAGAGTACAGCTGCTTTAAACACAAATTACAGTTTTTCAGTATGCATGTATATGCAGTGGCAACATTACCTTGCCACTTGGTAAGGCTATTACACCAACATGGGATGCAGTTGTGTGAGATGGTAACTGATACATTTGGAATCATAGAGTAATTCCAAACTCAGATTCCACATATTGTCATGTACCTGCCATTAGCAAAACTGATTTATTTATTTATTTATTTATTTATTTGATTGATTGATTGATTGATTGCATTTGTACAGCCTCCCATTTCAGTTAGTGACTCTGGATGGCATACAGAAAATTAATCAAGAATGTATGATTGGATTGGATTGGATTGGATTGGATTGCATCCTTTAATTTGGCCAAGTATAATTAGACACACAAGGAATTTTTCTCCAGTACAGAAGTACTCAGTGTATTTGCAAGGCAACAGAAATAAATAAATTAATAATAATAATAATAATAATAATTAATAATAGCAATAAAACAGTGATACCCATTGTCATCAGGGCATTTGGTACCATGTCGAAGAATTTTATAAAATACATCAAGAAATTGCAGCTTCCTGCAATAACACCAGCAGAACTGCAAAAAACTGGCTACCCGGAACATCATGCATCTTAAGAAGGTACTTGGTTGATACCTAAGACGCTGGTTGCAACCCATATCAACCATTAGCACTAGTCAATGCTTACGGTTCTGAAGTAAAGAAAATAATAAAGGAATAAATAATAATGCTTCAGCCACACTCTTTGGGTTGATATACATATATATTGGACAGAATTGTGAGAATTAGGTGTTCAGCAGCGTGATGGCATGAGGAGAAAAAACTGTTCCAGTGTCTAGATGTCTTGGCACATAATACCCTATAAGCACCATTCCAAAGGAAGGAACTGAAACAGGCTGTGTGAGGTCTGCAAATATCTTCTTACTTGCACAACATACAGATTCTTCCCCATAAAAACCATTAAAAACAATCGGTTAGAAATTAAAAGAAAAACATGAATTTCAACTAGATCTTATGAAGATACTTGGTCTTTGACAGGAATATTCTCATTCTCTCTCCGCAGTTTTTCATTTTATTCTTTATATGTATATTTTTTTTCCAGGACAGTCCACTGGTCCTACAGTCAGACAGGAATGTTACCATGAATGCAAGAAATCAGATGGGACACATAACAGGACAGCTGACTGTAGGTAAGTCTTATTATTTAATGAAAGTTTTGTGTTCTTTTAAATGTAATCCTTCAATATAGGTATTAAAATAGGTTGCAGCTGATCTATGGCCTACATTTTCCAGTCAACTAATTATACTGTAAGTTGCCCATAAAGTTAATTTTAAACAGAAATATAAATTGATTAATTAAATACATCAAGATAGCTCTTAAAGCTGTTAACAATAACTACAAAGCAAATTAAAACAATTGGTAAAAGCAATCTTAAAATCTTAACACATTATTTGAAGCACACAAACTGATAAAAGAGCATCATTAAACCACACAAAAAGTTGAAGAAATGAACCTCTGAGGAGGAAAATGAGGACTGCTCTCTATGTCATGAGACAGTTTGCATATTTAGCAGATTTAGCTCCAATTTAATAAAAGGGATAATGTATTATAACAAATTACTGATCAGATAAAATGAGATTTAATTCTATCTGTACTTTAATAGTGTCTCCCTGCTTCTTTCCCTTCCTTTGTCTGTTCAAATATTTACAAAAAATATATTTTAATCTTTACATCTAATAAACTTGCATGGCACAAAATCTGAGACAATTAGTTTCATATTTGTTGGTTTACTTTTTAAAAAAATGATTATATTTAAAGAGATAAGGAGTTATCCTTAGGATTATTTTACTTGATTCAGACACAAAGCACCTGAATGAATTTCCATATATTAGAGACAGTTTATATTTCATTGATGTAGGTTTATAGACTGTACATTTTCATGGAAATTCATGTTCATTGGCTTGATATAAAAATAATATCAACTGTATATAGATTACAAAGAGTATCATCTTTCCATTTTTTCATCAATTGTGGCCAATACAGAATTAAACAACTTTCAAGATAACTAGCCTTAGCTTAAGAGTGGTTCAGCAACATTTGAGATATTTTAGTAGCTGAGAATGTAGTTTATCAATTTGGGGCTTCTCTGACTACAAATCACAGAAAGCCCAATACATGACTTTGCATATGTTAAGAAATTATGAATTTCTTATGAATCAGCTATTTCCACTTGGAATCCTCTTAGCTTCCCTTTACAATTTACATAGATCACACTTTTTGCAACATTCAGTGTAGACTAATATTTGCAGAGTGTTTCCCTCCACAGAAGAAACACAGTTGTCTTTTAAGTTAAACCTTTCAAACTTGAAGAAGGGGAAAAGATTACAGGGAGCTATAATCCTTAGATAACAGCTTCCCAAATCAGCATATGCCATACAGCATGTTCAGTTCTATAACTATGTTCAGGGTCAGTTGCTGTGATTCCTAGCAATTTCTGTCATAAATCTTCCTTCATTGGTAGGCTTGAGTTATTCTTTACAAATTAAAATTTGTGATTATCCTAGCTCAGCTGCCACTTTTTTAAAATGATAAAACCTTCCACAGAGATATTGTGATTTATTATATTTGATTTCCTGTGCTGAATAGATTGACATTTACATAGCTGATTCAACTAAAACAGACCCTTCATTTTAAAAGGTGACTATCTAATTGGGAAGTACTGTATATTTTTCAAAATATATTAATAGTTTTGAATTCAAGTGTTCACAAAAATATCCGGGGAAGTAAGTTTTTTTTGCAGACAGATCCTGTGTCCTCCGTGTGAAATAAGAAAGATTTTCTTTAGAACAGTATTTTGCTCAAATTTAAATCACAGTTAGTGAGATATATAAAAAGATAATATAAAGAATTTCAGCTATGGAGTTCCAAATGCTTTTTGAGATTGGTTGTTTGCTTGCAGATACAGTACTTTATTACCCAACTACGTAACATCTTCAGTGCTAGAAGTGAGTGGTGTTTGTTCTCTGTTTATATACAGTATATGGATATCCCACCAACACTGACAGGAAATGCTAACAAATTGGCATTTGAAACAACAGAGGAAAACATAGTTAAAACCATGTTTCCCTTGTATCTTGTCTACCTGTTATCTATCAAATACAGCTTGAACCTACAACATTACTGATTTTATAAAGAATTGTCCTGTTTATGAACTTGGTTGTTTGCTTGCAGATGTTTCATTTCTTGATGAGGTAACATCTTCAGTGCTAGAAGGGAGGGATGGAAAATCATTTAGGATTAGGATTGGACTCCCTTAAATTCAGAGAGGAAAACAAACATCAATGAGAGGTTTGGGGAGGCTAGTTAGGCATGGAGGCCTCTTACATTTCCATTCTCCCTAATATTCAATTTCTAATAAATTACATGGAAAAATCCTAATCGGATGGAAACCTACTCAGTGTTAGTGTTAGGGTTGGAATTGGGATTAGGATTACGGTTAGGGTTAGCCTTCCTTGAATTATCAAGTAAAACAAACATGGCCAAGAGATCAGTAGAGGCTCATTATTCTTAGTAGGTGTGTTATATTTTCAACCCCCTTATTTTCAACTGCTGCTAAAATACATGGAAAAATCCTGTTGGAAGGGAAATTCACTTAGAATTAGGGTTAAGCTCCCATGAATTTGGGGAGGAAAAACATCACAAAGAGATTCACGAGGCTTGTTTGGCTTAGGAGGCCCCTTACATTTATACTCCAACTAATTTTGGTTCCTGGTAAAGTACATGGAAAGATATTATTGGGATGTAAATATATTCAGGGTTAAAGTTAGTGTTAGCATTAGGTTTTCTTGAATTCTCAGAGAAAAATAAATATGGAGGAGAGATTAATAGAAGGTCAATATATTTCAGAACCATTTTACATTTACAGTGCTACTAATTTTCAATTCTTTGTAAAATACTTGGAAAAATCCCACTGACTTGGAAATCCATTTGGCATTACTGTCAGGCTTCCATGAATATATAATAGAAAACAAATATCACTGAGCAATTCAGAGAAGCTTGTTATGTTTAGGAGACCTCATGTATTTACAATCCCCTAATTTTGAGTCCTGGAAAAATACATGGACTAATCCTATTGAGATAGAAACCTACACACAGTTCAGGTTAGGCAACCTTGAATTTCCAGTAAAATAAATTCAACATGGTTTATAGATTTGTGAAGGGTCATTATTCTTAGCAATTATCTTATGTTTTATGTTTACAATCTCCCTAATTTCCAATTCCTGTTAAAATACATGGAAAACTTCTAATCCTAAAAATCCTAAACTTAAAATACTGGCCACATCTACACAGAATGATATACTAGATTCTGTTGAATCTTTTTTATTGGGTGGATAGATGGCTGGCTGGCTGGATATGGATAAATAGATATAGATAGATAGATCATAGATAGGAGAGAGAGGGGGGAAAGAGAGAGAGGTCTCTCTCACAGGAACGCACCATCTAATACAAAATGGCCTGATGTTATCGCCTTGCAGCTGTAAGTCCAATTTCTATCTGTACTGTTCCTTTGAGCAAGGTAAATAAAGAAACAGAGTTGTACAATCTTAGATAAGATATATGTTGATTTTATGCATTAGTAATAAAAATTCTGAGAAGTATTTAAGAAGCCTTCAATTTGTATAATGAAAACCTGACTTTAATTTATATGTGTTATAAAAGTCACAATACTGCAGAGATTAGTTGCAGCAACTGAACAGAATAGGCAGAGAGAGTGAGTGGGAAATAACAATTCTCTTATGAGTGAGCCATTGATCTCTCTGCGGATGAGTACATAAAAAGAAAAAGGAAAAAGGATCATAATGTGGTTCCTGCCATTTTTTTTTATTATACATAGGAGCACTGCATTTAAAGATTTTCTGTTAAGTGGTAGGCTCTGTTATCCCACAGCAGGTACTTAAAATATCAAAATGACCCTGAAGACACATTTCTGCAGGTAATATTTTAACAGATGTGTGAGGGGGGGAAATCTGCCCTTTTCTATATATTGTGTTTACCTATACATATTGTACATCACATGTGACAAGGTGCAGCTAAAAATATATTATGGCAGCGTGGAAGCCTTCTAAGAAGAAGAAGAAGAAGATGGAGATAGGGAAGTTTCTTTGGAACACTGACATATTATATAAGCTGAGCATGTGGGCAGTAGTTTAATTACATCCAATTTGTTCTTGTTCCATCATTTTTGCTTGTTGTAAGAGACCATATTAATACTTACATTTTTAATAATGAGAACTAGAGACTTCCTGTCTATTTTACAATGCTCCAGACTGAGAACTGAAAAATTCCTAAGAATTCCATCACAGGGTTTGAAATACCACAAGCCAGAAAGCAAACTGAATTCGTAAATACTTTTAAATGTGAATCATGTACAATGTATTACATTATTATGATTACTACTATATAAGGCATGTGTTAGAATGCAGACAAACAGATGTATGATTTTCATGTGTACTTTTTTTTTTAAAAAAACTAGCAGCTAATAAAGGCTAACATTGGAAAAATGAGGTTGGCAACTGAGAAATGAAGTGAAATTTATCTATATAGTAGTACTTAACCCCATAGAACAAATGTTACTACAATCTTTTTTTTTTCAAAAATGATTTAATACATTATTTCTTTTACTGTGTATTTTCTTCTAATATTTCACTATTATGGCACATGCTCTGTGACTGTCATGACATTCCCAAAGCTGCTGTTGGCTGCAAAGCACATTAACATTATTTGGAGCATCCGGCCTTATAACAAATCCCTCATAGGACATTAAATTTTTATCTTTGCTTTCTCCCTGCTCTTTCAGACATTCAGATATCTCATTTATTTTTTTCTAAAATTGTGTCTTGCATGCAGACTGGACGGGAAGGTCACTAAGAAGGGCAAACAAATTTAGTGGTGTTTTATAACCTGTGTTATAGAAAAATAGGTTGACATTCTCGCATCCCTCTGACATAAGCTTTATCCGTTTCTGTATTGGCAAATCGTTCTGCATGATATTAAAATCAGAGAAAAGAAATGTAAAAATAAAGCCTCCATCAATTTTTGAGACTTTGTGAATATATCAAGAAAGTTTTCTTGGCAATAATATAAAAGTAGTTTGCAACTTTTTGACTTCCTAGTCTAGCCTAGAGCCCTGGTTTACTTGATGATCTCCCATTCAAGAAGTAAACCAAGTCTCATTTTGATGAATCCTTAAAACAGGCCAGACAAATTCAGAATGTAAGGACATTCTTTGAACTGTATTAACTTTTTTCTTTATTGCTAATGTAACAGGTGTGGCAAGACATCAGTTTCAGAATGATTTTATACTCAGACAACTTATCCAGCAGAATGCAGCTAATTTATTTATTTATTTAATTTGTGTGCCGCCCGCTCCCGAAGGACTAATGCATACAAACAGATCTTTTTTTCCCTCTGCCTTCAAAGGGGGACTTAATCGTCCTTTCTTAATATACTAAATATAATTTTTAGATTAAACAATCTCTCTACTAAAATGACAGTGTGCTTCTTCTACAATGTAACTGTTACTAAATTCCCCAAGGAGATAATCAAGAACTCTATGAGAAGCTGGTCACTTCTCATAGTTAGGATTGTATTCCTTGTGCCTTTAGATCTTCTTTTCCCTTTCAGTTAAGATCCAACATTGTATTATCCTCCTCAGGAATCCCATGCTGATTCCTCTTTAGTGATCTTAGAAGTTTGCCAGAACTACCTAATCCCGTTTCCTTTCTTTCTCTCTTTATGCAACTCCTCCCAGCTTTGAACTCCCCATCCTCTACTTTGAGACTGCCTAATTTCAGAAGTTCCCAAACTTTCCAATTCACAGCACCCTAGTGGTTCGCAGAGTATGTGCCTGGCATTCTGGACACTGAAGAAAACTCATCTACAGTTGCATTTACTAAGTAATAGCGTCAATTTGGTGTAGTGGTTAAGGCACCAGGCTAGAAGCCAGGGAACCATGAGTTCAAGTCGTTGCTTCTCTCTCTCTCTTCTCTCTCTCCCTCCCTCCCTCCCTCTCTCTCTGTCTCACA
>JANHJO010008164.1:553208-564386 GCA_032468235.1 Pseudoxyrhopus heterurus | reverse complement strand
TCTTTTAATAAAAGTGTTAATCTATCTAATTCCGCACATTCAAGAATTTTCTTTATTAATCTATCTTCCATTGGATTATTGTCAGCTTTCCAACATTGCGCGAATAAAATTCTTGCAGCTGTAATAATATGGATTATTAAGTACACAGTTTCTTTTTCAATCTTCCCTGAAATCATGCCTAACAAATATATCTCCGGTTTGAAATCTAGTTTTATACCAGTAATTTCTTCAATTAATTTTTTGACTTTATTCCAATATATTTTAGCCCTTGAACATTGCCACCACATATGATAGAATGTCCCATTTGTAGAATTACACTTCCAGCATTTCGGATCCAAATTAGGGTACATTTTAGCCAGCCTTGCTGGTGGAAGATGCCATCTATAAAACATTTTTATCAAATTTTCCTTATAAGATGTTGACAATGTACATTTATAATTTCTTCTCCAAAGTTTTTCCCATTCATCCAAATTTATCTTTCGTCCAATGTTTTTTGCCCACACTAACATACATTCTTTAACTATATCTTTTTCCATTTTTCTGTCCAATAGGCAATTATAACACTTTGTTATTATTTTTTTATCATCTTCCAGCAAGGCTATATCCAATTCTTGCCATTCCATATCTATTCCGATTGTATCTGTATCTTCTTTATGTTTTGTTTGAATTTGGAGGTATGGCCACCAACTAAGTGTTAACCCTTGTATTTCAAGTTCTTGTCTAGTTTTCAGCTTCCCTTGTTTATGTAATATATCCTTATAGGTAACCATTTTCTCAAATTTAGTAAAGTTTGGGTGTATTAATGCTTCCAGTGAGGAGAGCCAATTTGGTAGTTTCAAATAAAATTTACTCTTTACCTTTTCCCAGGTTTGCAGCAATGCTTTCCTAATATAATGCCTATTAAAGTAGCTATGTGTTTTACTTTTCTGATACCAAAGAAATGCATGCCAACCGGCCTGTAAATCATGACCTTCCAATACAAGAGTTCTTCTATTTATTAATATTATCCATTTTTTAATCCACGTAAGTGATGCAGCTTGGTAATAGAGCTCCCAGTCTGGCAGACCTAGACCTCCTCTTTCTTTTGAGTCTTGTAACATTTTCTTTTTTATTCTTGGTTTTTTTTGTTGCCATACAAATTTTAAAATCATATCATCCAATTCTGCAAAAAACAATTTCCCCAATTGGATTGGAACTGTCTGAAATAAGAAAAAGTATTTTTGGAAGAATAGACATCTTTATTGCTGCTATTCTCCCCATTAATGATAATTGTAAGCTTTTCCAATTCTCTAAGTCTAATTTAATCTGCTTTAACAATTTATCATAATTGTTTTCTTTTAAAGAGGAGGATCTTGAGGTCAGCCAGATTCCCAAATATTTAATTTTTTTTTCTATTTGCAGCCCCATTATCTCCATTAACTCTTGATTCTGTTTATCCGTCATATTTTTTGTCAGAATTTATTTATTTTAAGCCCTGCTACCACTCCAAATTCTTCTATCTTACGAATTAATTTTGTGCCGGATCTTTTAGGTTCCTCTAGTATATATACCATATCATCAGCAAAGGCCTGAGTTTTGTATATTTCATTTCTGATTTTCAATCCTTTAATTTCTGAGTCTTATCTAATTTGTATTAATAGAGTTTCTAAAGTTAAAATAAAGAGTAATGGATATAATGGACATCCTTGTCTAGTGCCTTTATTTATGGATACATTTTCCAATGCTTCACCATTTACTAAAATTTTTGCTTGTTGTTTATTATATATTGCTCGAAGTGTTCTTAATATTTTTCCTCCAAAATCCATTTTTTTGTACCTGTTGGAGCATATATTCCCAAGTTATGTTGTCAAAGGCTTTTTGTGCATCAACAAAAATCAAGGCCATCTGACTACCCGGGTAAGCTTCATAATATTCAAGAACATTTATAATTGTTCTGAGATTATTTTTTAATTGTCTGTTTGGTAGAAATCTGTTTTGATCCTGATGTATAAAGTCTGTTAAATAAATTTTGAATGTCTCGGCCAATATTAAAGCAAATATTTTATAATCTAAATTAAGAAGCGAGATTGGTCTATAGTTTTGAATTTGTTGTGGATCTGTATTATCCGTATAAATTAATGTAATGTACACCTCTCTCCAGGAGTCAGATAGCCTGCCCTTGTCCAAAGCTCATTATACAAGTCTAATAAATGTGTTTCTAAAATCTTTTGTAATGATTTATAAACTTCTCCAAACCGTCTGTTCCTGGAGTTTTATATTTTTTTTTGTTTTTTAATTGCTTCTCTAATTTCTATTAACGTTATGTTTTCATTCAGGATATTTCTTATTGTCTCTGGAACTTTGGGTAGCTCAATCTTTTCTAAATATTTTTGAATGTCTTTCTCTGCTATATTTTCCTTTTCATAAAGTTTGCTGTAGAAGTTTGTGCAATTTTTTCCCCCTTGATTGTGAAACTGTCTCTCTCCATTTTCATTTATCAATGTACAAATTCTATTCTTTTCTTTTTCTTTTCAATCTGTAACTAAGCCATCTTCCTGGTTTGTTGGCATTTTCAAAAAAAATTTGTGTTGTCATTTTAATTTTCTGGGCTATCTCATCTTGTTCTTTTATCCTCAAGTCATGTTTTAACTGCTCATATTTTCCTTTTATACCAAAGGATCCAGGTTGTTTTTGCAATTCTGTTTCTAATTCAGCAATTTCTTTATGTAATTTTTTTATTTGCTGGATTTTCTCTTTATTTTTAATACTTGTAAATTTAATTGCTAAACCTCTTAAAAAGGCTTTCGCCGTATCCCAGGTGATTTGTAGGGATGTATCTCTTTCTTATTTACCTTAAAAAAAATTCTATTTCCTTTTCTATCTTTTCCAGCACCTTTGGGTCTTTCAGAATAGATGTATTCATTGTCCATCTTTTCAGGGTTTTTTTCCCTTTTCCATTTTAACATCATTGGGCTATGATCCGCCCAAGTGTTTGTTAAGATATCCACATCATCTAGATCCATATGTAATTCCAAAATCATCCAGATTAGATCTATACGAGACCATGATTTGTGCCATGCCAAATAAAAGGTGTATTGTTTACTTAGGGGTTCCTAATTCTCCATGCATCCTGTAAGCCTAATTCCTGTATCGTTTTAAAACATGACTTTGGAAGTGTTCTCCTATTATTTTTTCCCCCTTCTCCTTTACTGCTATTGTAATCCAATTTAACATCAACTATCGAATTGAAATCCCCCAAAATACATATATTTTCATATTGCAAATTCACAATTTTTTCATGTAGTTTTTTTTAAAAAAATTCCTGATTATTATTTGGTGCATAAATTCCTAATAGCAATATTTTTTTGTTGTGTATTAGTACTTCTGTCATTAATATTCTACCATCATCATCCGAATATATATATCTTGGGTTTAGATGCTCCTTAATATAAGTTGCTACCCCTCTTTTTTTTTTATATGCTGCTGATACAAAGACCTTTCCTAACTTTGGTGTCTCTAATATTTTAACATGTTCTTTCTTAATGTGAGTTTCTTGCAAACGTATTATGTCTATTTTCATTTTTTGTAATTTATTAAATATTCTGTTTCTTTTAATGGGGGAATTTAGTCCATTAATATTGGTTGAAAATAAACTTGTCTGCGAATCCATTTTCCTTCCTCTCTTGTTGTTTATTTTATGACTTATTTATATATCGGTCGAACTGATCTTGTCTTCCTCGTATCTCTCTGGTTTTTACTTCTTGCGCCTTCTACTTCCTCTTGTTTTCTCCTCTCAGCTCCTTCCACACCTTTCCCTTCTTCTTTCTGATGTCCTTCTTGAGTTTCTATTTCCTCTTCTGTTTCTAACTCTTCCACCATTGAGAAATGCTGTTCAAAGAAATCTTGTGCATCTTCTACCAAGTCGATTTTATATTTTTTCTCTTTCCACGAGATAAATATTCCTTCTGGCAATAATCATCTGAATGGAATGCTAAATTTAGTTAGTTGAGAAGTCAAAAATTGATAATGTTTTCTAATTTCTCTAACTGTTCTCGGGATCTGCCAAAGAGTTATCACTTCCACCCCCTTAGGGACAATAGGTTCCTCCCTTGTTATCTTATATATTTCATCTCTAATTTCCTTCTTGACAAACTTTATATGAATCTCCCTGGGGAAGTTATGCTTTCTTGCATAGTTTGTATTGTTTCGATAAGTTTCGTCAATATCATTTTCCAATTTATGTTTGTCTTTCTGTACCTTCTCAGCCAAAATACCAGCCATCAAATCTTTCAAATTTTCTCCTTTCTCCTCCTTCAAGTTTTGAAATCTCAAGAAAAAAGCAGCCCTATCCATAGATAAAGAAATTAATTCTTCTTCCAGACCCTTATAATACCAAAACTGCTTCTGTTCAAATTTATCCAGTTTAACTTCTAATTTCTCTGCTTTGGACTCTTCTTCTTGTATTCTTTGCTCATTGTTGGATATTGTGTGTTGGATAGCCTCTACTTTTTCCTCAACTCCTTTCAGTCCTCCTTTCATTTCACCTATTTCATTTTTAAGTTCTATCTGGTTCCTATTAATAGAGTCCTGAATGTTCTGAAACGTTGCCTGGATGCTTTGTGTTGATTCCATCTTTTCCACATTTGACATGTTCCCAATCGATCTCTGCTTTGTCGGAGCAGCTGTAATTGGAGATGCTACAGTTGTTGGTTTTTCCCCAGTTCTGCTTGGGTACATGGACATCTCTGGGAAACAGGAAAAGTATCTCCACAATAGCATATACCTCTATCCAATCTACATTTAAATACTGTATACGTTTTTTTTACTTATTCTATAGTTACGCTTAAATTACTCAAAAATTATTAATTCAATTAATTCACTTAATACAAGTCTTAATCTATCAATTTGTATATAGAGTAAAAAATAAAAGACAAAAAGATATAAGTATTATACCTCTATATAAATATGAATATAAATGCCTGTAGAGCAGATTTAAATACTACTAAAATGGTAATCAATATATAATTACAAAAATTTAAATTCCTTATACTAATTTGATTAATTATATTAATTAATTATTGTATTAGAGTAAATGTAAAATTAAGACTATTTATTTATTCAGATTAAGATATTATTAATTTATATATAAAATCTAATTTATTCTTAATCCAGTGTAGATATATGTAAAATATGTAATCAATCAATTAATTATTATATATATAAATAGATTCACCACATAGTCTCTTACAGTGCAGAAATTATTATCTATGAGCAATCTATGAGCAATATTCAAATCAATATTCAGGTCAAAGCTTAATACTCAATGAATTTATATCAATATCCCAATTTCTATTCCAAGTGAATTGCCTTTCAAATCTCTTCTTCTATCTCTCTGACTTCCCACTCCCGAGCGTTCTTTGCTAAATGAGATCTTAGTTCAGAAAAAGAAGGATTTCCGCTTCTTTTGAGACAGCAATTTGACAGTTCCAGTGATAACTATAGTCCAGTAGTAGCTAGACTCTTCTCCAATCTTCTTACAGGGCAGTGATAGATTCGTTCTTTTAGTCTATTTATATATATCTCCCACAATTGTTCACTTTATAAAAGATCGATCTGTTTCTTGCCAACTCAAACTCCAACAGTCAGTAAGCCAAATTCTCTTTCTGCCACCTCCTTTTACATCCACATCTGTTTCCTTTCGCTGATTTTCTCCTCTCCCTCTTCCCATCGCCGTTTTTACTGGGGATACCCCCAATCAAAGAGTCCTCTTCTGCTGCATTTACCCACAGGGATTCCTTGCTTATACAGAGAGTTCAATCCAATTGTCTTACTGCACTTTACTTCTGATCTTTTCTTCCTCTTAGAGGCAGCGCCGCAGCTTCGGCGCAGCCATTAAACAGCTGGTCTCCCTGCTGCCGGTATTATGGGAGGTTTTCCCAATACTTCTCCAGGAGATTGCCTTTCTCCTGGGTAGCTCCGGAATCCTCTCTTCTGTATTAATCCCTCCAGGATTAATACCACCCAAATTAAGCCACCTAGTCAGCAGGAATTGCTTCAGAAACAGGAGCCCCTGTCAGTTCCGAACCGCCACGCTGTAGCTCCACCCCGGAAGTTCTGTAACATTTCTTTAATGCATATAATTTCCTAATATTTCTTAACAACTTAATTTTATAAACAAATTTCTCTAATTAATTCACTGTGGTGCTCTACCATATGCCATTTATAGATACATACATACATACATATGAATGCACATATATAATACATTTATACATACATACAAATATACTGTATATAAATAAATTTCAGGATAAATCATTAATAATGATGTGAACTAAACAATGTAGGCAATAATAAACTTACTGAAATAAATTTCCTTCATATACAGTACTTCTGTGTTTTCAACATGTATATATTCAACTGAGTAAAGACTCGTAATAATAAGATACATCACTGTCTCCCATTTGCACTTCTCCCTTTGGTGAAATGTCACCATGGCCTGATGGCCTCTACCATCTGCTACACAGTTTGCATTTGGGTGCTACAAATCTGTGATTAATATCTATTAACTGTTGGCGTAGCAACTGTGTTCTAACCTTCTATTCCACATTAGCCACTAGTCATATGGATTAGAGCAGTGGAAATGACTGAATCCTAGCTTCACCCATGCAGTGTATTCACTTTTACAATAGAAACTGCATGTTAGAAAACTCTAAATAGGAATGGCAATCCTTGGATAAAGACTTAATCCACTGCACTGAAACCATATCAGTAAAGAAGTGTGTAAATCATCCACTGCTAAATATCTAAGACTGCATTATATCACTCATTTGAATCTAAGTTAGCATTTCTTAACACTTTCAGGCAAAAGCCTTTTCCACCCCCTACAGTATCAGCTATTTTTACATGCTTCCAAACTATTATTTTTCCACTCCAGTGAGTTTTTTAAATTGTTTCCATTCTTTGTTAATCATTTTACTAAAACAAGGCCAGGATGCTGTCATATTCAGAAACAAACACTTAACAGTGGATTAAATTCTGCTCTTTGACATTAAAGAAGCAGTTGTTTACACCAAGAAGGCAAATTGGTATATGCTTATAGTATGAATGTGCAAGTATGAAATTTAACTAAAGCCCCATCTGAGGTAAATTCACAAACCAATATCTGTTCTACCCCTCACTTCAAAACAAGGGCTATTATGTGAAGCATCTTGTTAAATTGAAGCACTTTGTCTCTGAAGTTTCAAGTGCCATTTTGAGCCACATCACACACACCTTGTATAGCTGTAATCTATAATGCTGGTTGGGTCCATGTTGGTCCCTTACATTATCTGAAAATTTTATTACCCTATCTGGCAATTATCAATAAAAGTGTTCAAATATAGCTGAAAGCAGGCTTGACTCTTGTCTGTTTGGAAAGGCAACATAAGCCCCAGTATAGAAACCCAGTTTGAGACCGTTTCTACCTTACTGAATATCTATTTATTGTCCTTGACCTCACATCATCATCAAAAGGTAACAAATGGCATATAAGTGTGAATGGAGAGCTATAACATTAAATGCATTTTCACAGTTCAATTACCTTTTATTGAAACACTGTCAAGGTACAGGAGGAAATTCAAAATATTTACGTAGGGTATTAAATGAAAATATGTTGCCTTCTTCCCACAGCCTGGGACTGGATCATAGAAAGAGGAAGAGATTTAGGATAGCCACTCCTTAGAATCTCCCAGGGTACACCATTAGGGTGAAAGTAGCATAGGTTGAATCTGGCAAGATTCTATTGGTGTGAGCAAATAAAGAACTGAACTTTAACTGAATTGTTCTATGTCACTCTTGGGCTGAATCTGGCAACATCTCATCATCATTCATAGACTTCCATTTTAAAATAGAGAAAGGTTATGGATTTAAGATATACCACAGAATATTATCAAGAGCTATAAAGTAAATTATTCTAAAAGCCCTTATCTGTTGCTTTGTTTTTAGCCTTGCTTTGCAGTCAGTAGATCTAAATGGAAAGAGCACTAGGAAATCAATCCAAAAGGAAGCTTGGTAACACCATAAAACACTTACAAAACAATTACTATCCGAATTAATGGATTTACTGAGACGTGATGAACAGTCTGTATCTCATAATGTAAATAAATGTTCAGTTGAAGCTTTGAAACAAAAAAATTAATTGTAATTGTGTTTAATTTTCCCAAACTACTCCAAATGGCAGTTGAGGTTCTGTGGTCAAATCCTGGCTCTTTATATGTGTCAATGTGTGTGTGTGTGTCAATATTACATATATGCAGGGGAGGGTTTTGTTGATGTTGCCATGCCCATTATCTTGACTTTTTCACATACACATCCCACAGACACTAATGTTCTAGTTTTATAATTCCACAACATAAAAGGAATCACATATTAATTCCAACAATAAAAATTGCCAAACTATTTCAGTTCAATCTTATGTTTCATAGAGCTCAATAGATCAGCAAAATTTTAGTAATGTGTACTTCGTCTTCTCTCCCCTTGTTTTGGCATTATCAGTTCCTAAATCTTCTTTGGAAGGAATTATTTTCACAAAGTATCCCCAAAGTTCATAACTTTTGTGAAATTGGAGAAGTCCTTACCAACTCCTCTTTTCCTGTTCAATTTTTAAAGAAAAGGGAAAGGAGATAATATAATATAATAATACAATATAATATATTAAAAGAGTTGGAAGGGACCTTGTAGGTCATCGAGTCTAATCCCCCGCCCAAGCAGGCATTAGAGAGAGGCAAGTAAATTGTGGGCCTCACATCTAGAAGACTAGATTCAAGTCCACCCATGCAAGGTCAAGATTTATTGAGTGACTTGGCATATCATTCATTACCTATCAAGTTTGTTTAGGTATAGGAATAAAATCAATCTTCACTTTGAACTCAGTGATGAAAGGTAGGTGTGGAAAAGGAGGAGAAGGAAGAGATTAAAAGTAATAATTATTGATCCTGCTGTCTACACAAACCTCTTAGCTGGATCTTGCATGATCTGGTGCTTTTCTTGCTGCAAGAGAAAATAGAGTTCCAGATCATTCCAAACTCTGTGAAATGAACCAAAATAAGAAGAACATTTTCTAAATCCTTTTCTGTAGTGGATTATCTGCTAAGTATTCACAAAAATATAAACTCAATGATTTTTCACATTCTAATGTTACTGAACACCACACACATGGTTACACTTTAGAATAGAGAGGTAAAATTTTCCTCAGTCCTACAGATTGTTTCCTGACTATCTGCACTGAAAAAATGATTTACTTTTCGTTCCTGTACAACTGGAGGGTGAGAAAGAAGCATTTTGAAGAAACAAATCTAGCCAACATTTGGCAGGCTTGGGGAGAATCTCCCAGGTTGAATTGGTTCCATAGAATCAAGGTTCCCAATCTCTGTTTTAGAAAATAGGCTACAATTTTAGGAAAGGCTGGCCTGTGCGATGGTGAACTGGCACTGGGACAAATCATGTTTAACATGCCTCAAACTTGGAATTGCTTGACAGTTCTCAGTTCATTAATCCCACAGAGAAATTTATTGATCTTTAAATAGAAATTACAGTTTCTTGATTAGTGTGCTCTCACTTCCCCTTTTGTAACACACTTTCAGTTTTGCATCTTTGTTTTTGATTTAAGATTCATTCCTATTATTATTCTTTTATGTGCATTCTTTTAAATTGCATCAAATTTAAATCTATTTCTCACTTCCAAAACAATGTCTAAGGAAATAATCTAAACATGCAAAATCACATGCCATCATTTTTCTTGTCTTTTTTTTTCATTTTTTTGATGCAATGTGACCGTTGATTTGTTTTGCTAGCTTGTAAAACATTTGAAGCAATGGAGTTTGAAAGTTCTCTTTTGATTGATCTGTCACTTCATTTTCTTTGTTAGGTATGTATCTAATTATGCATTGGCATTTTTTTTTCTCCTGATTATTGAATGCATAGATATACATGTTTACATTCACAGGTTTCTTTGTTTGTTTGTTTGAATTTTATCTTACCTTTATTTTATAAGTAACTCAAGGGGATGAACATATTTAATACTCCTTCTCCTCTTCTTTTTCCTCACAAAATATAACCCAAGAGAAAGTGAACAATCCCAGAGAAAGTCACTGGCCCAAAGTCACCCAGCCAGCTTTCATGCCTAAAGTGGGGCTAGAAGTCATCTCCTGGCTTCTAGGCGAGCATTAAAACCACTGCATCAAATTGGCTGTAGGATATACACAATCTCTTCTTTGTTTGCAAATAAACTCCTTTTTCCAGGACTCCAGTTCTAACTGCAGTTGTGAAGTGAAATATTATCTAATAAGAGACAGAACTGAGAGGAACATGTGTAGTACATTCTCCAACAAGGAAAAATAATCTCTATATTCCTATTTCTGAATGCCATAGACAAAGCACTATCCCAGGTTATAGTTAATGAAATATAATAAGGTTATATTAAAGAGGCAAAAATATTTTTGTCTTATCAAGATAAAATTAATGCAGGATCCTCTTTAGAACTATTAGATGAAGTCCTATTTAGTACCTGCACACACATACTTATAGACAGAAATTGGTATCTCTTAATTCACTGAATGGGATTCTTATCCTAAATAAATTGGATTATTTTTCTAGATTAGAAAGAAATTCTGTGAGGAGGTATTTTCGAAGTATTTTCTGTTTGAAATTAAGCTTCTATGTCTTTAATAGCAATTGCTGTCAGTCATGAACAATGAGACCCACATGTAAAGGTTCCAGTTTAATGGTTTATTGCTCAAGCCTACAGGCAGGAAGCTTCACTACCAGTTTGCACCTGAATCAAAGTAGGTGAAGTTCAATGGCATTCAAGAGGGTCGGACTTCATCATTTGTACCACAGAAAGAATCTAAATTAATTCCCCACTTGACTCTCTCCCTGGCTCTGTCAGTCTCTCGCCAACATCTACATGGATTCTACAGGTCTGGCTTTTCTTCAGTGGATGCAGGGATACAAAATTTTGCTTGTTGCCTAAAAGCAATCAATATAGTTAAACAGTTAATTTTAAGTGATGGGCAGAACATGGTGCATCAGAAATCATGGTCTCCAACAGACAACATGGATACACGCCCACCCAGTCACATGGCCACACCCACCCAGTCACATGGTCACCAAGCCACACCCACCCAGTCACATGACCACCAAGCCACGCCCACAGAGTAG
>JANHJO010008164.1:518576-547568 GCA_032468235.1 Pseudoxyrhopus heterurus | reverse complement strand
CCTGGTGGGATTTGAACTGCTAAATTGCAGGCAGCTGGGAGCTGAATACTTAATTACTTAAGTACAGCGTTCTTAACTTCCACACCACTCAAGGCTCTTGAGTATGATAATACTTTGATCTTGCAAATTAATTACAGTGGGGGAAGGGGAAGGTCTGTGATTCTCAAATGTTTGTTAAATTGGAGACGACTTCATTCATACCAACATCATTATATAAGTTACATCACTTATGCCATTTTACATCATTTGTACAATTATGAAAATAGCATAGCATTTCATATATGAAACAAGTATTTTGCTCATTATATCTGAAGTCCTCTAAATTGAGATCTGCAAAAATTGAGTGTAAATGTGGGACTCATAAACCTCTTTCAGTCGCACTAATAGCAAGGAAGTTTCAGATGCTGCTAATGCATCAAGCCCAAATTGTCAGGTGAAGATAAATTTTAATTAAAATATTCCCATTCAGTAGTTTTAGTTGATCCAAATTTATTTTGCAAAACTTTGGATGTTGTAAAGGACTGGTTGACACTGAGCTGCACAAAAAAAAATGAAGATTTTCCAGCTATTTCAGTTCATAATTATTCCATAATATTAATTTGTCATGGGAATTAAGATCATATTTAAATTTCCTTCCCAACATTATCCATAAGTTGTAGTGCAGGGGGAGGAAATGACTTCCGGCTAAAATTTCCTGAAAGTATCATCCTAAATGAAACATATTATGGTTTTTCTTTTTCATTTTAATCAGTCTACCTCAGGACTGTCAAATTCACAGCCCGCAGGCCAGATGTGTCACATGCTGGCCATGCCCATGCCCGGTTTAGTGAAGAGAGGAAAAGTTGCGATACATCACATGATGACACCGTGACGACGCGAGTTTGACATCTCTGGTCTACCTGATCAAAACAATTCAGTCAGTTTAGGATTTACCTAAAAGTAAATTTCACTCCACAACCATGTCTAACAATATTTCATCAAAGATATGAACAACTAAAGTTTCTTTTGATTTTTTTTAGTTTCATATTTTTAGCTTTCATCTTAATTTTTGTTTGTTTCACTGAAACCAATTCTTGCAAGATAAGAACCACTGGAATTCCCACCTGATTTGGGACTAATACCCTTCCATTTGCTTTTCCTGGGAAGTAAACCCACATGGTTTCTAGGTTATTGCAAATTAATTTCAGCAAACTCCGCAAAAATTTTTTTAATTCCCTTATCTGAAATGAACAATACATTCCCCCAGAGCTGAGTTCATTTACTCTGGCCTCAAATGCTGTAATTAAATTAACAGGCACTTTCTTAAATTGCATATATAGTTCTCTCAATAGAAGAACGTAATTACCCAATTTTGCCTCTATTTGCTACTATTCTGTGTGTGTGTGTGTGTGTTTTCCTTTTGAGAGTAAGATGCTATATAGAGAAACTCTTTCATTTGCTGTTTATATAACAAAGTATCCTCTTGCTCTGTTCATTCTCTGGATGCATAGCTACCAACATCTATCACCAAGTTTTCGATGCTGTAATTTATAATATATATTTCCAGTGATATTAATGAAACCATGTTCATTGTCATTTTCTAAAGGTTAGATCTCAGTAACTGGTAAATTGAGCAGAATAAGTAGTTTACCCCAGTCACTGTCTGAGAGCGCTACATTTTCAGTTTCCATAGTTTCAAGGGAGGACAATTTGCAAATGCATGACTAGATGTGGTTTGTACTGAATTAGGATGAATGCCATGTACACAGAGTTCTGCATCAGATAAATATCTTTTAGAATCATGCCATTTAAAACAGCTCCATTTATCCTGCAGGGCATTGCTTGCTTTATTGGAATGATATCTCTTGGAAGATTTTCAATGCTCTGTCTGCTCTAATCTCTTTATGGCTGATCCCTCCATCTTCAGGGTCAGGCAGCTTAAGAGAAAGTACTGCACCTTCATTTTTTGTTGTTTAATATGGGAGGCTAAAATTAAAATCAATTAGTTGATTGTAATAATTTCAGAGATGCATATTCTGTACTCTGTATGTATATATCTCTCTGTGTGTTGTATATGTGTGCATGCAAGAGAGAAGGGGGGAGGGAGAGGGAGAGAAAGAGCACAAACCATTTTTCAAGACGATCACCAAATTTGGAAGAGGAAAAAATTGGCCCAGTCCTTAAATGCCCTTTCAAATTTTTACTTACTTTCACAGTATATTCCCATCTTCTCTTTACTTACATTGCAAGAAGTATTTAAAACTGAAATATTGAATGGGAAAAAAGGAAGCAGATTTCTCTCTTTCCTTCTTCCTTCTTTATGCATGATTGATGGATTAAGGAGCATCTGAAAGCAAAACCCAATGTATAGGGAGACATGACAGTGCATTTAAAGTGCATGTAAAGACAGAAAAAGGAAAGAAGCAGCATGTCTGGTCCTTTCACAGATTATGCTCCTGTCGCTTGCAATCTATATCTACAAAACAGAAGTGTGGGTGTGTGGGTTTTGGAATATGTGCCGAATAGGCTCTTCCATGCCTGCACCAATCTGGTCCAAATTTGCCAGGGACATACCTTGCACTCCGGAGACAAGCACTGAGGGAGGTCACAAACACCAACGAGGGGTCTGTGCCCCTGAAAAAAGCTGCCAAAGTGCCGACCCCCCCAACACTAACCGACAAACCTGTACTGCGCATGCGCCAAGTGTGACATATGCGCAGTACAGCCATTCCACAGAGCTCTGGAGGGTGCGGCTGGCAGTAGGAGACAGCTGCAGAGCACAGACGGCAGGTAGGCGGCGGGCGGGTGGAGGCAGAGGAGGCAGAGGCAGAGGCAGAGGCGGAGGCACCAGCAGCGACAGGACGATATACCTGGACAAAGCCAGGTAATCAGCTAATATCAAATAAAGAGAGGAGGAAATGTATTTTGCAACTAGATGGGAGAATTGGATGGGAGGTTTTTTTTTACCATGGTAAGAACTGGGGGCACAAACAGATTGAAGCTGGGGACTTTGGGGAATTCATCTTTCATTGGAAGTTCTATGGTCATCTAATGTTGTTATCCAAGTCTGGATCAGGAAATCTTTCTGAAAATCCCTAGTCAAAAGAACAAATTGATTCATTACTCTCGTTGGGGAATGTGGTCAGTTAGCATTCAAGCAGTGGACTTGAACCTTACCTAACCAAAGCATAAATATGTGCAGGTGACTTCTTTCTGCAACAAGCCCAGTTTTTGAATGAGATAAACTTAAAATACCATTAGTTATTTCGGTATTAATAAAGTTTTCCCTCTCTTTTTTCAATGCCCTCAAGAGTAGCCTTTAATATCTATTAGGTTTCCCTGCCATTCCACTAGAAGTGAGTTAGATTTACTCTTTCACCTGATGTAATGGTAAGCAGGAATGACTTTGCGAGACAGGGGAAAGAGCCACAGCCAGGAGAATGATCAGATAAGAGGCAATTTAGCCTACAGGAGTGTGGGCAGGAGCAAAAGTCTCAGAAAGGACTCTCCCTAATGTGGGAGTGTGGCAAATGTCTCAGAATGGACCTGCTCTAGTTTCTTGGGTTGTTATCAGTGACAGGGGAGAAATGTACTTCCATACTTGCAAAATTCTGTCAATTTAACCTTACAATAAGGTAGAATTAATTCATCTGGGTATGTTTCCTATCTGCTTGGCAAGACTCCCAGGCTTGGAAGTATTTTTCTCCTCTGTTTCCTGTATAGCCCAAGACATTAGGCAGGGTCCTTTCTGAGATGATTTGCTCTGCCCACATTACTTCTATGGGTTAAGATTAAGGGTTAAGCTGCCTCTTATTAGACCGAATGAGCTGTAGCTGAAGCTCATTCCCTGGTTTCACAAGGTCATTCTCATATATCTTTATATCAGGTGAAAGAGTGACTTGAACCAGGCAACAGGGGCAGGATATGGATTCATAATGGAGAGAGGAAAATTCCTATTTACCAATGAAAAACAGATAGTGGCATTCAGTTCAGCCATGAGGAAAATCTAGTTCTGAGGAGCAGAAACAAGCTTTGTGAATTGCTGGGCTTGTGTGATTTGTCTTCCCCTTTCATTGTATACGTGAAAGAATCTTTCAGGTTTTTTTAAGGACCATTTGTTCTTGGTGTAGGTTCTTAGGTGAAAGAAAATTACAGTTAATGAGCACCACGACATGCTTTTTTTTAATAACAACCAAAAAAGCAAACTCTAGTTTGCCAAAACCATTTAAACAATGCTTCTAATCTGCTTTGTACCTGCTTGAAAACAGATGGTTGTTGCTTATCAGTGATTGGTTTTTAGCAATCTTCAGGAGCAATGGTTCTCAACCTGTGATCTGCTTATCCCTGAGGGGGTCGTGATGTTATCACAGGGGGTCCGTGAAGGCTTGAAGAAATTTTATGATTTAAATCTTGAGTTAAGTATTGGGGGTCCGTGGCGATGGTCCATCGCCACAAAAAGTATTTAAACAGCGTCCATGGTGAAGAAAAGATTGAGAAACACTACTCTAAAGCACATTAAATGGTAGTAAGAAGGAGAATTCAGATTGTTAGAAGAGAAAAAAATTAATAATGTAAGAGAATAATTTTTATTGTAAGTCATTTAACCAATTTGTATTTTATACCAAAACATTTTCTTTAAGTTGTTTAGTATTTTATAAGATATTGAAGATCTGAATATTAGCCAGGCTTGGGTGCAAAAGATTATTTGATTGTATTGTATTTTTATCTTAAGTTTTTACTTTGCAATTACATTGATTATACAAAGTATAATAAGATAAGATGTGAAATGATATACAATAAGAGTTAGATGATAAAATGAAATATTATGTAAACATTATGTAAGCAATATGTGAATGTAAAATGTGATATATATGATTTCTCACCCGGACACACTGTAAGAAAAGACGGTTTATAAATAAAAATAGACTGGGGAAAAAAGAAGATAATTCAGTCATTGTTTTCACCAGCTGTATACTTTGTAGACTTATAGCTCCATGAAAGGAAAGGATTGTTTACAAAACTGCAGAGAAAGTAGATACCTGAGCCGGTCTTGTCATGGACCTCCTGCTTCTGTGGAAATAATGGAATAGGAACAAGTGCCCATTAATTTCACCTATTTACAGGCATATGGATCAAGGCTGTTACTTTTAGTGAGACTAATCAAAACGTTTTCATGTGTTGCATTGTCTTAAAATTATTCTACAATAAATTTCATTGAAATAATTCTCATAAATATTAATTTACCTTATTAATATTAATTAAGCTTGTTTTTCAGAAAGGGGGTTTCATTACTTTTCAAATGAAATGTTGACATGGAATGTAACTATCCTGTATTCTATTCATGTATTTGTTGTAGGCACAGAAGGAGCTGTATTTGAGCATTCTGTGGAAACCCCCCATATCAGAGCTGAACCTTCTCAAGACCTCAAGTAGGTGCTTTAAAAGCAGTTTTTGGGTATTACTTTGCAAAATGATTAGGCAAGAGAAGTTTCAATTTTTATTATTTTGTTCACTAGAAAAGTTGAATCCTATTTGCATTCCTTGCACATAAATAAATGTCCCTGGGATGCTGGGTCAAGTGGTGAACATTACTCATTGGCTCCTTCAGTGCCCCATTTACAATGAGATCATGGCCAAATTGATGATGAAAAGTGAACTCAAGGACTCAGATCTTATGATTGAATTGTCTTATTCCAGATGTGTTTCCAACTTACAGTAGTCAAGTTGCTATTTTTGCTTTGTTGTCATTAAAAAAATAGATTCTCACCTGTAGTCCTCATCTTGATCATCTTATATCTTCTATTCATTTTACTCTTTTTAAAATATTATTGCTACTTTGTTTTATTATTTTTGTGCTATGTTATATTGTTATGGAGAGCAAGTCTGGTCTAGTGGTTTTTTTTATGTATAATTTTATTAAGCCTATCAAAGTATAAAATACAAATGTAAATAGTGGGGAAATGGGGAAAGGGAAAAGAGAGAGAGAAAAGTGTAGGATAAAGGGGATAAAGAAAGAAAGGCATTGACTTCCTATTCTTTTCAGGGCAAAAGAATAAAAATAATAACATCACAGCCTCAACTTTTTATTTTTGCATGGTTAATATTTACTAGTTACTTCTTTAACCACAAATGTGTCTAATCAGATAATCATAAAATCAAAGTTTTAATTTTTTTTCAATCCCAAGCACAAAATCCAGAACTGATTTGAAAGCAGAAGTAAGGTTGGATGTGTACTTTTCTTTGTTTAATAAAACAGTTAATTTGGCCATCTCTGCCAATTCGATCAGTTTTTCCAGCCATTATTGTGGGAATTAGTGTATCTTTCCATTTTTGCAGATAGAGCATTCTCACGACTCTCAACATGTATAACAACGAAGTTCCAGAATTTTTCAAGTTCTTTGCCCGTTAAACCTAAAAAAAAATCTCTGGTTTGATTTTTATATTTGTTTTGAGTCTCTTATGTATTAAAATATGAATCTCTTTCCAATATTTCCTTGCTTTGTCACAACTTCACCAAAGCTGATAAAAAGTTCCTTCTTTGCATTTATATTTCCAACATACCTTTGAAACACCTTTATATATCTTTGGAAATTTGTCAGGTATTAAATACCATCGTACGTCATTTTATAAAAGTTTTTCTTTAAATTTTAGTCAAAGTAAATTTTCTTTAAATTTTAGTCAAAGTAAATTTTAAACCCTTCATCTACATGTTTTCCAATTATTCAAGCATTACATTATATCCAGAATTCTTTGCTCATTGAATCATACAATGCTTCACATATTCATTCTCCAAATTCAATTTCAATAACGATTTATAAACGTTTCAATAATATGCTCATCATTGCCACACAGTACAATTTCAAATGCCTTTTAGTCTAGTCATTACGGTATCAGCTAGAAACTGGGAGACTCTGAATTCTAGGATCGCTTTGGCACAAAGCAAGCTGGGTGACTTTGGGCCAGTCACCTTCTTTCAGCCCTGGGAAGGAAGCAATGGCAAACCATGTCTGAAAATTTATTGCAAAAAAACTGCAGAGATTTGTCCAGATATTTTCTGAGAATCAGACCCGGTTGAATGAAAGAAGAAGAAACATCATTATAACCTCTGGTTACAACTAAAGCTTTATTTTATTGTGCATAAAACTATTTTAAGTATTTAACCTACAAATGAAATTTCATTAATTGATCTAACACACACACTTTTTAGCAACAGGAACAACAGAATGGCAAAGCTTAACTGGGTGGCAGAGACCTTGGAGTGCAGGATGGCAAGTGCAACTGTAGCTGGAACTGTGGTGGGGTGGCTGTGACTTTGCACAATGCTGCTAAGATGGGATGGGGTGGGCTTTGTATTGTGAAAGGCTTCAATGCATCAAGAAAACCCTATGCACCATGTTACTGGGCTGGGCTGGGCTTTGTGCTGGGCTGCAGCTCAGTAGCTTCTTGCAGTCCCAAATCCAGGTCGGTCACTGAGACTAGAGGCTTAGCCTTCTGAACTTTTGGACTCATACTGGAGCCCATCTTTAGGGAACTTCTCTGGCAGAGTGTGTGCTTTGGGCTATTCTGTATGCGGTATTTATATGGTGCCATTGTGTGTGGCTTTTTAGATGTAGATTGGGGGGGTTGATAGCTGGCTATTAAGGCATCGGCTGTTATTTCCTTGTGCTGCCAAGCCCTCCCCTGCTAAGTACTTGAGAAGATGGAGGTAAACCAAGTTTATATTTCTTCATTTTGCTTCTAATAACCTTAATCTTTAATCCTTCAAATAATGTCATAGAACTTGATTTCATTTTTTTTCTTTGCCCCTTCTCACAACATTCTTCAAAACTTTAAGAAACTTCTTTTGTAAATCAAAGTTAAGAAAATGATTCAGATTACTCTCTTGGTTTGTTATTTGTATATCCCATTTTAGAATTAAGACATAAGCCAGTTTCTTTTGTATGCCCACTATAACATCTATTTCCATGTCATTCTTCTACTTCGTTTTTTTTTTTAAATTTCCACTTTCAAAACAGTCTCAATGTTGTCATGTAAAACTTGTTTCTCTTTCATAACATTTTAAAACACAGTTTATCTGCAGAAGCAAACACTCTTACGATTAACTTTGGGGGTTTTTTGTTAAAAAATATCCTTCAATATTTCCAGTGTTAAAATACTTTGCTTCATTCTGTAACTGTAAGTTGAGTTTGAGAGTTCTTTTCCTTTCATTGCAATCTTTATTTCCTTCTAATTCCTGGTAATGTACAGTTTTTTAAATCATATACTGTATATATTTTTAAGAATTCAAAACAAAAGCATTTCCCCACAGGAAGGATTCTTTACAATTAATTCCAAAATCTTATTTCAAATTTATCTGGACCCTTAGTCCAGCTGTAACTTTCTAAAATTAAGATTTTCATCACTCTTTTGCTGCTTATTCAGAAAAAAAGTTAAATCTTTAACTTTTATTTAGTTTTTAAAACTTCTTTCTCTAACGATTGCATACATCTCATCAAGTGCTATAAAACTTGTTCATCCAAAGGCTCCCAATAAGTGAAAAGCTTCCAAGTGTGACTAGAAAAGGAGGTATGTATATCATCCTTTTAAAGACAGCAACTCCAGTTTGAGCATGATGGCTACTCCCACGTCTTACAGCGCTCAAAACCCATCAGATATTTCTATCTTGTGAGTTCCTTGTGGGGAAAAATTGTCTGGAGTACTTGTGGCTGATCTCAAGTTCTTGCTATATCTGGAAAGAAATTACAAAGAACCAATCTACTCACCATGGTCATCAGCTCCACTTTTCACACTTTTCTTCAGTTCGTCATTTCTTCCTTGGAATTCTACACATTTAAGAGACATTTTAAAGGCTTCAGGAAAGTTCATACTGTTTGTTCTGCTGTTGTTTTTATGGGGGTTTTATGTGTTACATTTTGATTATTATTCCAGCCACAAATGTTTTCTTCTGCTGTTTTTATTATGCATGCTTTAACTGCACTGAACACCATTCAGATAACCAAGTGGGTGATTTTAAAGCTAAATAAATAATGGAAGGAAAGGTTTTTGAGTTTATTGAGCATTGTTTGTGCCCTACAGAACAAAGGTCTTGTTCTTATTATGAGCTATTTCAGCTAAAAATGTCAGTAGTAGGTTAGATATGCTGAGGCTTCTCCTTGAAAAGGGAACTTGCTTTTGTATGTTTTTTTTTTCTTGAGCCATACTCATTATTCATTTGAATCTCCAAAGTTATTCAAAAGCCACAAATGAAAAACAACTCTCTTTTGAAGTCCGTGAAACAATATACATTAAAAGTGTTTAGGACTACTACTGAGAGCAGTATGCTCTCCCCAAAATACAATAAATATGGGAATAAAGAATAAATATCATATCCAAAAACTGATGCAGTGCTCTAAGTCCAACTGACATTTTAAACACAATCAGAGCCTTTTGTAAAGTATAGATCTGACATTACTGCTGAGTCTGAATCGATATTTTTCAAAAAAATATCAAAGATACTTGAACAAATGGTTACATCTCATTTTAAAGTTCCATATCAAATCCATCTCTAAAGACTCGGTAATCCAGTTTTCAGATTCTGCATGTGATTCTCTCTTTCTTTGTTGGTGTTGTTTGGCAGTCCTTACACATCACATCCAAGGATGTAATCATGAAGAAAAGTTCAATTCAGTCAATAAGTGTGAACTTATTCATTTGTCTATACTTTTCCAATTTTTGCTGAGAAGAATGCAAAAAAAATAAAGGCACATAAAGATGGGTATATCGGTAAAAATATAAAGCCCTTTGAAATTGGTTGGTAAAAAAACATATATTAGGAAATTTATATAATTGCTTCTGGGGATTTTTCAAGAAAATTTGCAGACTAAATAGATAAGGAGTGAAGTAAAACCAAGCATGAAGTATTTATCTAAGAATGAAAGCTTTAGAATATGAAACAATTGGACTATTCAGTTTTTTAAAGATTTTTTTTGCATTACAGAAATATACCATTGCTTGAAATGATATGAATCCACAGTATGAATATGTGACTACATTGTCCTAAAGCATATTAAATACAGTCTAGCTGTTATAGGACACTATTTTTTACTTCTTACTAGAAATCAAAAAGGATCTAGGAAGACAGTCAAGAGCATAAGGAATGGGGAGATACCCAAAATAACAAAATAGACATATTGCTTTAATTCCTTAATCCAGATGAATAACCATATACCAAGAATTGGGACAGATACTGTATATCATAACAAATCCTACACACAGTAGCCCAGAACTAGTAAATTTACAATAAAATAGAATAAACCAATTCATTTCAAAAGGCATTATAAAAAAGGAATAGATAAACTCTCTATTCTATCATATTCTAATGACAATCTGGGGTGTGGTGACATTTCCAACAAAAAGAAAACTACAAAAGAAAACTATCCCCTATATTTATATTAATAGTGCTGTGTGGATACTTGTATCATCTTCCTTTGATTTTTTTTCAGAAAAGGCAATTGTACAACCTGATGAAAGCTAGTCAAATTTTAGTTATTTTGTCAGTAAGTGTAGCGCACCAAAAGAATGATTTTGAGGGGTAGAAGGGAAAGATGCTACTAAGACAACAGTCAGAAAAAAGAAACCCAAATCCAGGACAGAACTGTAACCTGAGAAAACATCTTAGACAAGGCCCTCTTTAGTTCTCACAAAGATAAAGGGGGCGAGCGGATAAGTGCATTCTTGCAAGATTCATCCTGTCCCTCAAGGCCATTCCCATGTCTCACTACAATGATGCTGAGAAACTTACTTCTTGGTCTTGCAGTATACCAATGAGGTAAGCAGTAACATTTCCTTTTTTGTATATATGTAAAAAATTGGCTAAACCATAAATGTATTACCATTATAATGAGAGAAAAATTCACAATTTACTCATTCATTCTCTGTAAACCTTGGGAATCACCCGGCGTTTCTGTTAGGATGAGTGGCTACATAAAAGTTTTATATAAAGAAAGAAATGGAACCGATTCTAATTAAACTTTAATTGGTAGCACTCAAGTACTCAAAAAGTACCTGAATTGATTTGGGCATGGCATTCCAGAACAGATGGGAATTGAGTTTGATCTGATTCAAAATTCTGAATAGGGAAAAGATTTGTGCGTAGGTTACAACAAATACAACACAAAATGCTCAAAGCTGGGATTTTGTCCCCGTACAAAGACATTAACCTTGCAAAGTTTAATTTGAATGGTTTTAGCCGATTTCTTTTCAAAAAATTTTTAAAAAATACTTATATACTTCATTTAATGCAGAGAGAATTGATGGAGTCCTTGGTGCACTCTGAGCTTGGTTGTTTTGCTTGCAGACATTTCATTGTCCAACTAAGTAATAATCAGTGCTAGTGAATGTGGGGTTTGTTCTCTGTTTATATATATAGTGGTAGCTTACCCTGCCAATGTTGGTGGAGGTGTTTGTTTCCTGGTTAGTTCTTTGATTTGGGTATTGTTTTCTGCTTGATTGTTTGTCTCCTTTGTAGTTCCTTGATTGGGTATTGAGAGAATAGAACTTAGAAAGAATTCTACCAAATGTTTTAAAAGCTTGTATATATTCAAAAGAGCATATAGTGAAGTTCACTGAAACAATGCAGTTTACTACTCCAGCTATTAAATACAAACTTTAAAAAGTAAGTTCTTGTTTTTCTGGGGTACCAGGAAGGCTGGCCTAACTAATTTGCAAGGATCCTGGGCAAAATTCTCTTATCCTTATCCAGGCTTGATTGTGAACAGTATTGGTTTTCTGGCAATGTCCGTGTTAGTTAATTCGCAAGGTCAACAGAGACAGACTCACAAAGCAGGCCGCGGAGAAAGATTTTGGCACAGAACAAGTAGTATTCATATTCCTGCTTCCATTACCACCACATTTTCTTAAAAACAGTCAACAGTCAACAATGCAACCTTGGCATACATTCACTTACCATAATATGAAGTGACTTCAATCTGCTGCAGATTATGAAAGTAAGGTTTGAACTCAAAGTGTATTCTAGACTAGTCACATATTTGTGCTGGCAGGGACAGCATAGAAGAAAATTAACCTTCTATTGGCATAAGAAAAAGCAAATGTTAAGATACATGGCTGGCTGAATTAAAGAAGTTGAGAGTTGATAAAGTGAATGAAGCAATGTTAGCCTGGCCACCCAATTCTGAAAGACAGAGCATTTCATAAGGTAATAAAGCCTTTCGGCTGATAACTACCAAACTGATGTGAGAGAGCCCACCATACCATTCATTTTCATGAGGAACTGAAAGAACAACATTGTGTATTTGTCTAATAGGGTCTCTGAAGCAGCAGAAAAGCTATTGAATTTTCAGTTCGGAAGGATTCTAATAAATACCGATCCAACAAATTCCATTTGTCTTTTGAATCCAGGGCCCTTTTCAGTTCATGAATCTGTGTTAAATGGGTGATTAATCAATGCTGATTGAACTGAATCTCCAAACTGAACCTTACATGCCATGTTATTTGAATCATTATAAAATTTACTGCAATGCTGCATTCACAGCTGAGGTTTATTGTGCAATTATTTCAGAAGCATATAATGAACTACAGTCAAAATATGTCTTAAAATGACCAAAGAATTGCAATAATATTATATGCAATTTTAACATCTTTGTCTATTGCTATTAGTTCTTCTATTAATTTTTCTTAGCAAAATTGGTTGAAACTCTGGCATGTAATAGTGTGAATAACATTGTTTAAAAATAAAGGTTTAATTCATAATCTGAGCACTGACAGCTTATTTCATAAGGCTTTTATTGCCATCTTTATTTAAAAAACTACAGCTCAGTTGACTACCCTCTAAGCTCCCAAAATACTGGTTTTAATGGTGGAAATGTATCATTAAAACCAATTTTTTAGGAACAGTTATTCAATATTCCCTTTTAAATTACTTATTAAGGGACAATATGTTGAATATACATAAGGTATCCATTAAGATTCAATATGTTCTAAGGCATTTGTAGCTATGTGTGAAAATCTGTGCTATCAATCACCTTCCTAATAAGAAAGGTAAATTGCTTTGCTGTTGTTCTATGCCTTTGGGAGAACTCAATGATCAAATTTAATAGCTTTTTTCCCCTGTCATCGTCAAGGCTATTGTGCCATTAACTATAAACTAATGCTGAAAGCCAACACTCAGCATAATGAGATAAAAAAATTGATCAGGCAGTGCAAAGTTATAGGAAGTTTCATTCTCATTTGTCTCAAAAAATACAATAGTGAGTAATAGTAATAATAACAAAAGTAGTAGTAGGGGCAGTAATAATAGTAAAGTTGTAAATGTACGGCTCTAATAATAATTTTTCTTTACAAAGAAGAAAAAAATAAGAAGGAATATTATTATAACAAGTTACTTTTTCAAAGTTAGACTCAAAATGGCCAACTTTGATTCCGCCACCCAGTCACCCTCCCCTGCATCACATTAAAAACTTCTCATGCTGGGAGGAGGGAGCAAAACTATGAAAAGAGTCAACAAAATAATTTACATGCTGCGTATTTTGGTTTTAAGTTAATATAAACTTATCAAGAACTTGTAATTTTTAATGTGACTGAAATGAAATGTGATTTTCTACATGGCTGGGCCATCATTCTTTTTTTAGGATTCATGGAGAAGGAGCTAAGAGGACCTCATAGAGGGCAAAATTGGGTAGTTAAACTACCCAAATGCCAATTGCTCCAAGTTAGCTGAAAATGATTAAAAATCTACCGTTAAAATGTTAAAAGTCTACTGTTCACTGAAAGTTATTCTACCTTTGCTGATTGTTGCTTATAGTTGCTAAAGGGCTTGTGTCTCTTTTTGTTTCATCCTGGATACCTAAAGTTCAGGAGAAGCTGCAGAGAAATTATCTATAGAGTCAGTTACTGATAGAAGAGTTACATCCTTAAGTTGGAAAGCTGAGAAGCAAGTTTAGAGTAAATCTGTCTAAAGATGTAGTTGCCAAAATGTAGTTAGCCTTGGGGATGGCAGCTGTTGCAAGTTCTTACAATACCTCAGTGACAGTTCCAGAAGTTTCTGAAATGCTCTTTTATCTTGAAATTCCATCCCTACTTGGAGAATTCAGGCATCATTACTTGCCCCCACCCTTCATTTCACTGCCTATCTAGACCTGTTAGCATCAAATACTGGAGTTCATTACTTTTCTGTAGCTCCTACTGGACTAAAATGAACAGGCTACACTAAAAGTAATAGCATGCTCTATTTAATTAAAGTTCAGCTTTCAGATGTCTCAGTTAATGAGAGCTTTAAGATTGATAATAAGCTGACTGTTACATCTTATTTCTCATGTAATAAGGTGAGAAAAATATGTTCAGTAGCTAGATATTTGATGCCAAAATAACTTGGCAAGGAGGCTGGGATGGCAAATAGTTTTTGTGTTTTGTGAGAGCTAGAAAACACGTCATTAGGGTGGTGAAAGACTATACTCTGAAAAGGCAAACCGGTCAAGAAAGATGCTCTTGACCCTTTTCTGAATTCTGAGGTCTTATTTCTCACCTGCAAGTTCTGCCGTTGGTTGTTTTTCCCTGAGAAAACAGTCTCCAGATCCCAGGAAAGAGAGAAAATATCTGCAAAAACTGAAGCAACAAGAAAATAATGCAACCTTTTTCTTTTTCTTGATTAGATGTCTGAAACAGAAAGATGAGTAGCATCTTTCACACTCAACAGTCAGTTTTATCATTATATTTTTATAGTTCCAGATTTCCATCAGTATATCTGTTTTCTGCTAAGCTCAGAAGGTAGGTAGGCAGGCAGGAATTTAAAAAATGAGGAGAAAGAAATAATGGTCCTGAGAAGCCTTTTTCTCACCTTACCTGAGATATTGTGCCAAGTTCAACTCTCCAGGGATATGTCCATCCTTCAACCAGAAAAGAATGTTCCCCATCGTTTCCTTAACATTCATGTTGCTCTAATACAGAAATGGAGAACCCTTCTGGCTTGAGGGCAGAATTAGACACTGAAGTCATGTCCAAAATGGACAGTGCCTCTTCACTGCCAGTATGCAGACATAGGCTGGGCTGTAATTTTTTTGGATCTGTTCATTAACACATCCTTTGTGCCTATGCACATTCCACATTTTTATTTTCATACATTGTCATGCCATGTAGAACTCTTGTAGAGAACATACATCTTGTCCAACAAGGCTTCCTCCCTCCACTCTCATATGCAACAATAAAGCTCTATAAAACTTCCACCAGCCCTACTAAGGTCATATAAAAATTTTGGTGAAAGACAAGCAGATTATATTTCCTTGTGAGGAAATCATGGGTAGAAGGGATTAAACTTCCTCTCTCTGATCAACAGGTATGTTTTGAAAAGTTTCTGACATCAGAAATCTGATTGTAATGCAATGCAGGAAAAATATAATCGCTCTCAGAGACAGGTTTTCATAGATGAAACAAGCTACTTCATTGGCTGAACATTTTCCATTCCTGTTCTAGCTTTTTACATTTTCCAGCAGAATTAAGGATATACCTACCTTGAGTTCCCTTTCAAGGTCCAGTGATAAATTGACAATCTTGATTTTCTTTCTTATTATTCATAATTTATCTTTCTTTACATAGCTAAAACAGAGAGCCAAAATTCGAGATTTGTCCTGTTTTTTCAGCTTTGCTTGGACAGGCTCTCGGGATTCAAAATAGCCCTTTATATTGTTCAAGCTGCTTGCTTTGGACAGAATGCCAGGACCATTTTTTGTACTATTTATACTAAAAATTTATATATGAGTGGCATTTCTTTTTGTTGGCTTTCAATGCCTATGTACGTAAAAAGAATCAACCCACTATCATCCGGTATTTGGCAAGTCAAAGTGTCTCTCCAACTTAATGAAACTTAATAATGAATGTAAAAGACTCCCAATTTTGGTTTCAGAAAAGAGTTGATGTTTCTTTTGAGGCTAAATTTGGTTCATATATTTTTGCCAATGGAACCGTGATTGAAAAGGGCTTAACTTTTCCCCAAGCATTGATACTACCAGCACCCTTCTGTAGATGTGTGAATTAATCTTTCCTATTTGTGTTCATGTTCTAATTAATTGGAAGATTAGTAGATTCTTTTAAATGAAATATGTCAAGATGGCTGCACCTTTACAGCCATCCTTCCATTTTGGGGAGGGGAATAAAACAATATATTAATTTGCCAATCCTGAAATTGGCTATGCCAAGCCTTATTAAAAGACATTCCAGAATTTTGGGGAGGAGGGTAGATCTAGTTCATCTATGAAAATTGCAACAAGTATCATATTAGGGAGCATCAGAGGCATATCAGAGTTATCTAGGGGAGCCTGCACAAATTTTATCACAGCATGTATAGAATTACAAAACAATTGAAACCCTGATACAAGAGGAGACATCAGGAACTGCCTTTATTTGTGCAATATTACAAAATTTTCTGCAGCTTTCCAATCCAATTAATTTAGAAATGACAGATTAAAGCATTAAAGAAACAGAATGTCAATTTTCAATATTAATTTTGAAATTTGCTGAGTTCTTGAACCTCCAACTTCCTATATACTCTAATCTGATCTCCATGGGGAATTCTACATTATCGACCCAGTATGGAGTTACTAGGAGCTGAGTTTGACTCAATGATATCTCTATATTTTATCTTGACCCAGCATCCCTTTTTAAATAGTTTTAAGGTTGTCCTAAAATATTTAACCATGAGCACCTGTGTCAACCTTCATTCAAATCATAGGTGCATGCGTACTCGGCATGGATTGCTATCTCTGATTTAGTCTGAGAGGTTCTCTGAGAAGGATCCTGTTAGGAGACTGGTTTTGCTATACCCTCTCCTGTGATACAAGGCAAATTTTGTTTTTTTTGTAACTGCACATCCAAATTAAACTAAGCCCCTGACCTGCAGATTTCACAAGGTACTACTGCTGTAATGCAGGGGTGTCAAATTCACATCATCACGATGGTGTCACATGACGTATTGGGACTTTTTTCCCCATCGCTAAACCAGGCTTGGGCGTGGCCAGCGCGTGACACATCTGGCCGACGGGCTGGGATTTTGACAGCCCTGCTGTAATGCATGTTCTGCCAACATAGTTCTCCAACCAACTGTGTCTTCAAAACTGGAACATTGTTGATTAATGTTTCAGATTGACCCGCAGCACAGAAATAATTGCAAACAAAAATATGATTGGGCTGCAATATTTCTGAGTTTTCTTTTTACTGTTTCACTCAACTTCTTTAAAACCCTAGGTGTGTCCATTAATTTATAGGAGTCTCATTTGCTCGCCTCCAGCTTCTTCAGGCAGAACTGATAGATGTCACATGCATTGACTTGGATTTTAAGACAATGTGATTTGCACTTCTGTGCATGTTCCCTGACATATTCTGTATCTGGCAATACAACACAGCAAATAACTCAGTAGCTCTCTTTAAAGGTGTAACTATTCACCTGATCTTAAATACTTGATTCTTCTTGGGAATGTTTATAATTGTTGGTTACCTGGGGTTTGCAGGACAGGTAACATTAATAGGATTAATGTTATTACTGTTTAATTAAAATTATTTTCTCCACAAGATTAGAATTTGTGATCTATACCGACCATCAGTCAATCAAATTTTAGTGCTTTCAAGTCCCCATTGATTTCAGTAGAAAGTTAAGCACCTTCTTAAATCTCTGGCTACAATCAATGCACTTTAAAAGCCTGAAACAGTGGCTGCATGATATCCATCATATACCCTAATGTTTCCAACTTAGCATTAATAGCTTTAAATTCAAAATAAAACCCTTTACATTTATAAGTAAATTTGTCTTCCTAGCCAAGGGTAATTTTTTTTAAACCACGTGTATTATAAATTTCATGAGGATCAGAAAAGCGCACAAAAATATGGTCCATGTCATCATACAATAACATACCAGATTTGCCTGAGGAAAATAAATAAAAAAGTGGAGTTTGTAGAAGTGAACTAAAAATTATGATATCTAGAAATTTCCTTTTGAAAGAAAGGTGGTTCTTAAATAATATCTGTTAAAAATATAATTTTCCTGCAGTTTAAACTATATTCTTTCCCTAATAAGATGGTGCAGTCATTACATAAATCACAGTTCTTCAAAGCAACCACATAAGATAAAAGGTAAATGTTCCTAAATTTTATTGATGAATATTTATATAAGACAGGCTGTTTAAAACAGAGCTTTAAAAAGCTATTTGTGTTTAACCTAACTTGGAACATAGTTAAATAAACTAATAAATGGCATAATTTTTAATTACATTTTTCAGGTTTGGTTTAATATTTGCTGTTTCATAACTACACCTTGTATTGTATAAGCAAGGAAATATGTTTATAACTACTCATGTACCCAGCTAGACATAATGATGTTAATATAATAAAATAAATGTGGTAATGATAAATTATAACCTCTACCATTTCCCACTTGTGCTGCACAATTATCCACAACATATTAGTGGCAGGTTTTGCATTGTAACATTGCAACACATGCTTGTCACTTATCCCACTCCTGTAGAAACCCCGCATCTACCACTGAGATGACAGACCATTTAGAAAGTTGAGCATAATAGCAAAACACAAATTATTAGAAAGAAATCCAGTCATTAATTATTGTAAAAGAATGACACTATTTATGCAAATAGAGAAGTACTGTAAGTCTGTAGCAGATCTTGATAAAAAAAAAAAACTTGGAAAAAATTATGTTGAAATTTGGATAAGAAATATTTAAATCAGGCAATATCAGGCTCAGGGCCACTGAGAGGATTATTAAGTGCTGGAGCAAGACTAATATGGGGCCCCTCACTTACACATTAAGTTAACATCTGCCCTCCCCCTCCCCACCATCCTGTGGATTTTGCGTTCCTCCCTGCACTGACGTCACGTAACTCCTAATCAACCAAGAGGCTCGGTAAAAATAAAGGGGGCTGCCAGGGCAGCGAAGCAGATCGGGAAGCGGGGGGTGTGAGGACAAAGTACAGAGAAGCTGCGTTGGAGTCCATGCAGCCCAGAAGTAGATTTTTTTTTCCGACTGGGAGAAGAATGATTCACTCTACTCTATACGAATGAAAGAAAAGTGACGCTTTCTTCGCCTGTCCCCCCTCTCCTCCTCCGGTTTATCCTCCTGCGTTTTAAAGTCACCTCTCTTTCCAGTTACCCTTTGGCACAGCTGAGGTGCACAGATCTTCCGACTAAGCTAACAGTGATGCTTCCTTCCTTTTGGCGTGAAGGATTTTGACAGAGTGAGAAGTGGAAGTTCATTCTTCAAGAACTGGGGAGAAGGGGAGAAAGAGAGAAGAGGAAGTGGTGGATGGGGCAATCATTGCTGCCACTACTGCATGGGAAGGACAGCCTGCCTTCCTTGCCGTTTGCCCTCCAATGAGTTGATTTAATCCAGCTTTGGAGTGTTTTGCTGTGCGTCCATGTTGACACACCATCCCACTGTTTTTCTTTTTCAAAATTTGGTTTTGTAAAATAAATTTAAAATTTTCCCCTTCATGGACCCCCTTTGAGCTCCATGGGCTCCGGAACAATGTACTGGCTGAACCCCCCTCTCCTCAGGCCTGATTCAGGCTATACATCCTTATTAATAATTGTTGCATTATTTATTTCTTGGAATCCATATTCATTGCCTTTCTGCCAATATTCAAAACAGGCCTGTTGACAATAAACATGACAACCTGAAAGACTGATGTCTATAGGACAGATTTTGTACTGTGTTTCTGGCATGCCTTTGGCTGAATCTTTCAAATGCCTAAATTTTAGCCCCCTCATTTGGAGGAAGCAAATATATTTCTAATAGTACCCAAAGTAGTTTCAGGACTTTCATAAGCTTCCCTTTTACTATGATAATAATTATATATCAGCTGCTATGAAGTTAATGAGTATGGTCCATACAAGGGTCACTTTCATAAGCAACAAGTGACACCTACACATGGATGTAAAACAGCACCCACCGGTTTTAAATTTTATATAAAATTATTAGTCATAGTTAAACATTGTATCCTGATAGACCATTCACTGCAAAATAACTGACTTGAAATAAAATAGACCTTGTTCTAGAAAAAATAATATTGTACTCTACAAAATATGAACTGATATTCAAAAGAACTTTCAGTGTAATTAGGAATGTTGTTGGTATTTTATTTCTATTGTGTTGTAGAAAAGAATACTTAGCTGATGGGCAATACATAGGACATGTGGTATTTTATTTTATTTTATAAATTCCCTCACTTTCCTCATTTCCATCCCCACCCACCATTTTCTAGGCTTGAATCACCTACAAGATCTTTGATAATGGAAGCTCCAAAGGGAATACAAGTGAGTGCAGCTGCAGGGGACTTGAAAGCCACTTGTAGAAAAGAGCTACATTTGCAGTCTACAGAAGGGGAGGTAAGCCTTATTAGAGAACCATATTCATCTAGTGGAATCCTATGCATATTTACTTGGACACTAGTCCATTATATGTTGCTTAGAACTGGAGCCTTAAATTAATTTTATTTCTCTCTGTCTTGCAATAAAGCCCATCACATTTAATTACATGTGTATATATATAAAAAATCTGTGTGCTTGATAAAATCTTTATCTTTGAGCAGCTGATGTTTGATCTGATTCTGGAGGACATTAGATTTATGGTCACATCAGTTCTTGCTCCAAATATTTGTTACTGCTTATTGTCTCTGGAGGAAAGACAAACCCATTAAGATGTTCTGTTCCATACACGTAATGGATCCAGATGGATACCAGATGGACACTGGAGGGAGTTTTGTTAAGAACTTAATGTATTACTGGAATTAAAAGGCAGGCATGACTGCTCCACATTCCTTTCTGTGAAACATGTTGGTTTACTAAGAACCTCTGTAAAATGATGTGGTTGAAGTGCACACTACTTGACATCCTCTATGACTTACTTTGACACCATCTTTTCTGTTCCATTCTGATTTGACCTTATCCCATTTAGAATCCAGAATCCTTTCTGGCTACCAAGGCCTTTTCCTCTTCCTTTCTTCTGTTATTTGGCCATGCTGCACAGTGCAAACCTGTGCACACAGAGACATAACCTTTCCCATGGTTCCAGTTGCAGGATCTTTTCTCCTACAGCATATTTGGGTTCCTTATTTCTTTATCTTTAACAACTCCTCTTCATCTTTCTCCTACCAACATTCTGAAATCCAGCTGCACTCCAGCAGTGTGGCATGCAACCAAGACTCCAGCTCAAGGAAACTCTTCAAGGAAATGGCTTCCTTTTCTCTTAGGTGAATAAAATGGGGAAAAAATGGCCCTTACATTTTGGCTTCATTGTCATCCTCTCATGAAGGCCATTTTGTTGCAATGGTTCCAACAAAATACATTTTAGCCTCTTCTGGACTTGCACCAACTTCACTATAATCACAAGGTTGTGTGCAGACGTTATGTATTCGATTTCATTTTATATTGTGTTTCCATAAGCTCATTGCAACTCTGTGAAGTACGTGAGATAAAGGATCTGGTCCATAGTTGTCCAGTTTATTTTCATGGCTTAAGATTAATGGAAGAGATATATTAGATATAAAACACTCCAAATCCTTACTCCAAATGTTCTTGAACATTTAATTGGTGTGTTCTAGCAGCTGTTTCTAGAATTATTTTGTAAAGAATATGTTAAATCCTTTAGGAGTAAGTGGGATTCTGAAGCATTTTGGCTACTGTTATATATCAAGACAAAAAGTGTTCTAACTGAAGATACTGGCAAATACTATATAAATTATAATTCTTCAACTATCAGGATAATCATCGTCTGTTCCTATTCCAGTTTTTTCTATTTTCAAGTTTTGATTCCCCTATAATATTAATTCAGCACAATCATAAGAATCAAACAAAAGTTGAATTCCACATTACTGTATTATAATAATCATTAACTAACTGTTCAGTTTAACTCTCCCAGCTTTCACCACAATGTTGATAGCTTTTAGGGAAGGTGGGGCAGGTATTGGGGCTGTTGGATAAGTTTTTATCTCTTCTCCATCATTAATTACCAACTAATCTCTTCGTAATTTGCCAACAAAGGTCCTCAGCTAATAGATGGAAATTCACCTTTGCAAGTTTTTTCAAATAAGCAGTCTCTTTGTCCAACAATCTAAATCCATATTAGTAGCTCATAAATTGCAGTCCTTTCCTGAATGTTCTTCTCCTAGGTGATATTAACAACTGGGAGAATATTAACTGAACAAGAAGAAAGGGAAACAGTTGCAGAGTTGTGGGAATTACATATTGCCTTCTCACTTACAGTGCACTTTTCAAACTTCATTATGCTGATGGACACTAATGTAGGAGTATAATTGCTACATTAGTAATGGGAATATGCATAATCTCTTCTCTAAGTGGAACTGACAAATGGCTACAGTTAAATCAGAATCACCAAAGAGTATAGTGTTGTATGCTTTTCATTTTTCAAAGCTCAAACTCTTATGCACTACTTCAGCTTTCTGCTCTATTTCAACATGTAAACACCAGAAGAAAAACTTGTATGGTATCAAAAATAAGGACAGCTGGAATTGCACAAAGGAAGGCATTCCTGCCAGCCACTGGGTTGCCGTGAAGTCCAATTAAGCAGGAAAGAGCCTGATTCTGCTATTTTGTAATAACTGAATTTCATTCTGAAATACAGAGAAGGGAATCACCTTCTCTATTTCAGAGGTCTGTTTTAGAGAATCCAATAATATATTTATCAGTGAAGTCCTGCAGTAAAAGTAATTCATTTTCCTCCTTTCTTTTTTTTCCTAGATATTTTTAAATGCAGACTCAATCCGATTAGGGAATCTACCACTGGGATCTTTTCCCTCATCTTCCTTACCAAGTTCATCGGCAACAAGACAGACTATCTATGAGATCTGTGTTTGTCCCAATGGCAAACTCTACCTTTCCCCTGCAGGAGCAGGTTCCACGTGTCAATCCAGTAGCAACATCTGCTTGTGGAGCTGAAGACACCAGAATCCTTCTCTTCCTCTTCCTCTTTCTCCTCCTCACACCAGAATAGCCTTTTTGTTACTGTCCCTCTGCTTCACGGTTCTGCTTGATTTCCCTCGTTTGATCATGAAGCTCTACGCAGCCTCCTGGATCTCTTCCAGCCCAAGCAAGGAGCCAAATAGAGCCTTCTCTTCTGGCTTATGGAGCTCCATGGTGGAAGAGAGAAGGCATAATAAAATGGTTGTCTTCACCAGGGAATCTGGATCTTCGTATCACTTTTTGTCCAAAAGGGAGAAATACACAGGTGCCTTGGCTATATATGAAGTGAAGCACATTGTTTTAGAATTTTTTTGAGCAGGAACTGTATACGAGAAACTGCACATATATACATAATTATATAGAGATAGATATAATACTATAGAAATTGGCCCAGAATCTAAAGTTGAGATGAATTGGTATGACAAATAACTCTACTGTCTGAAAGCACAATTTTCATACACCCATCACTTTTGGATGTAAACTTTTATCCCAGAATTTTAAGACTTCAAAGCATTGTGTAACACTTGCTTTACTAAACAAGTAAAATTCAGTTTCACCTTTTAAACAGCAAGAGACAGAATCCCTCCCTGAGTGATAATCTTGTTTCCCCTCCCTTCAGGGCATTGTTATTATTTGTCTCCTTCATACAGCTTTTGTAAGTTAAATACACACTTTACAAGTCTTCAGAATTGTTACCTATTCAAACCTTTTGTTTCTGTGCTGATTTTGAATGATTTGTTTCTGCATGTGAAGTAACATTTAACAACAGTTTTCCTCGCAATCATTTGAATGCATCTAATGTAGCCACACTATTAAAGAAAAGGGAGTCTGTTGATCTGATGTCCCACAGAGCAAGATAAACATATGATTAGTACATTTTGCTTCTGAACAAAGAAGCAAACCCTAATAAATATAAATGTCTAGAGATGGAGAAAATATGAGGTCACTGAGGGTGTTTCTACAAAGAATAACCTAGATACTTTGCCCAAAATATAGTGACTTATAATGGGAACAAGAGCCATGTCCTGGTTTTAAATGAGAATTTCCTCATCTCTTATTTTGGTACAGCAAAGAAGGCAAACCTATGCACGCATAAATATTCCTTTGATTGAAACAAGCAAAAGAGTAATGCCAGAGTTCCTAAGGAAGTAATGGATTGGACTGCAGTAGTTTCATATTAACAAAGCCATTAGATTACAAGGTTTGGGAATTAATACTATATAGAAGAACTGCAATGATAGCCAGTTGGAATGTTAATGTCTTCATTTTTAACTGTGATCATACTATTTGTAATGGCTAAGATAACTTAAGGTGGCTAAGATAACTTAAAATGTAAAGGCTAAGATAACTTAAGGTGGTTGGCAGTTGTAAAGTTATTTTTTTCTTCTTCCCTTAATTTATCCCTAAACATCCCAAAAATCTTTCTAAGGACTCCCAGGAAATTTTCCAGGTGGAATGTAGGAGTGATGGGTGCAGCAGAATAGCCCCAAGTCTTTCCTTCTTTGAACTTCCCTATAAACACATTTCAACTAAATATTAAAAGAAAAAAGTAATAAACAGATTGATACTATGTATAGCCCCTCAAGTATATATTTACGGAATGTACACATTGGAATTTACAAAAACTAGTTTAAAGCTTTTACGAAAACTGAACCCTAAAAGCAGTGTCAGGGGAGTAAAAATATGATCATATATATTACCATGTAAGGAATAGAAGACTATTCCTAGTCTGTTTTCTGCTATTGATTAAAATAGAGAAAGAAAGAAAGAAAGAAAGAAAGAAAGAAAGAAAGAAAGAAAGAAAGAAAGAAAGAAAGAAAGAAGAAGGAAGGAAGGAAAAAAGAAAGAACCATGTAATGCAAAACTTCTCAGGAATTTACTGTATGTCACTTTTTCCACCTTTTGTTTACTAAAAATTCACTAATACATGGGGTATATTAATTATTTCAGTCTATTAGTTTATTAATTCAATGGTTTAAATATATAGCCGATCAACTCACACACAGTCAGTCCCAAGAGGCAGGTGGGATAAAACATTAGTGATTACATAGTTACTCAAATATATTAAACTAGATCAAAGCTTGGTATAATAGGAGGAAGGTTAATGAAGTAGGAGTCAGCGACTGATTGGGCTCAATATCCCTAAATTGCATGTATTGTGCAAACACAACCTCTGTACCTTGTAAATTGTAATACACAGCTTGGTGTGAAATCAGAAACCAATCAGCAAATCCTTCAGCAGCTAATCTATCTAAAATAAAAAAGTGGAGTAGAAACTTCTGCAAATTATGAGCAGCACACGTAATTGCTTTAATATGCCTTTTTTTTTGAGAGAGAGAGAGGGAGATCCCTAAAACAAACATGGTTTTCTTCTGAAGGAGAAGCTGGAGGAGGACACCTGGTCCTTCCTCTCCTGGATCATGTGGTCTTCCTTGTTTAATGACGTGACTTAAGATAAGTCGACATATCTTAAAAGTTTGCTGAGGTTGAGAGACATTGAACTATGAATAAAAATAGACAGGCGAAGGATGCAGAGCCTGATCTGCTAAAAACAAATGAAAAGAAAGCCATCAAACCAGAGTTGAGCTACTTGAGAAGTTTGAAGGATAGTCCCCAAAGGTGCTTTTTCAAAAGGCAGCTGGACTTTCTGTATTTTTCCTTGAAGGCATTTTGCTTCTCATCCAAGAAGCTTCTTCAGTTCTTCATGAAGTTCAGTCCTTCAGAACTGATGAAGCTTCTTGGATGAGAAGTCAAACGTCTTCAAGGGAAAACACAGAAAGTCCAGTTCCCTGTTGGAAAAAAAAAAAACCACCTTCGGCAGGGGTGGGATTCAAAAATTTCAGCAACCGGTTCTCTGCCTGGTTGCTGGGTGGGCGTGGCCATGGTGGGTGTGGCCTAGTCGGCCTCCTGCACCACCATGGAGTCGGTTGCTAATTTGGATCACATGACCTTGGAGATGCTACAACGGTCGTCAGCGGGGAAAAGTCCTAAGTCACTTTTTCCAGTGCTGTTACAACAGGTTACTAAATGAACTGTCGTAAGTTGAGGAGTACCTGTCAGCCCGATAGGTCCATCTGAATTTCAAATGGTTGCTAAGTGAGTAGTCATTAAGTTGAGGACTATTTGTATTGGATGGGGAGCTTCAGGATAGCTGGTCTGAGACCCGAAATCTCTCACTCGAGAGCAGTCAAATGACCCAACCCCAAACCCACAGACAACAAAGACATCAGGGGTGAGACACACCGAACGGACATGTTTTTTTTGCCGAAGAAGGTGATACAAAAACCCACAACCACCCCCACAACTGTAGCCACAGACCAAACACCGGACGTCACAGAGAAGAAAAGCTGGTTTCTCACAGATACTTCGGCCGACAATGGAGTTCGACAACAGGGCAAGTCATAGTTAACTCGACCGATATTTACAGATAGCTTGAAAGAAAAATAACCAATACCACCACGACAATGGAGGGCCAATCGCGGCAGTCCTGGAGTGTGCAGGCAACACAAAATCCCACTGGGACATCACACTGCGAAACCACACAATGCAAGAGCTGGACGTCGAGAGGAGAGCTGCCATGACCGCTGGTTTGAAGTTGTTCTTGCTCAGGCGCGCGCCCTCAAGGAAAAACCAGACACGGTTTTTCAAAAAGTAAAAACGGAGACGACGGACGGACACGCCAACGAAGAACAAGGACTTGGGGAAATGGGGGCGGGCAGGCATTTCCAGTTCCACGGAGGGGTGGGAGGACTGGGACTCCCCATCCTGAGTGGTGCAGGATCGAAGGGCAACCAACTGGCTTCTTGCAACGGCCCCTCGCCGTTTTGCCAACCTCTGCGGCGCACCGTGCAATCGGGAGTCCATTGATACGTGTGTAGAGGGGTACACATTGCAAGGCAAACTCGTACGGGCAAGTGGACATGGCAAAGAAATGAGTGGAATTTGAGGTGGGGGATCCAGAGAGAGCAACGGGGGGGTATTTGCGGGCCCTGTCTTAACTCCGCCTCCCAGGCATGCAAGGAGGTGCAGGGTGGGTGGGGCTACAAGATCTTTGCAGCCCACTCAAGTGCAACTGGCGCACGACCCCTTGCACAGGAGCAGCACAAAGCTTCTGTGTCGGCATCCAGCAGGTGTGCCCAGTGCAGGACGGAGCAGACTATCGTTCCTGTGCCCCCAAGAGTACATTACCCCACCATCGCCCAACATGGGGCTCTCCCCAAGGGCCGGCATGTCCCTTTCCGCCGGGCGCCAAGTGACGCTACGGCTGCTCGGGTTTTAGGCCCATCAGCCCTGGTGGCGTTCCCAGCACCAGGTGGCGCACAGCGGGGTTGCGAGTGTGGATTTTCTGGTGGCAGTTCAGTGACTCCTTGTAGCGGAAGTTCTTCCCGCAGGTGGCACACTGGTAGGGTGTCTCGCCCGTATGGACGCGCCAATGTTTCAGCAGATGGTCCCGCCGGATGAAGCTTTTCCCACACTCTGTGCACTGGTACGGCCGTTCGCCCGTGTGGATCCGTTGGTGGCGGACGGCTTTGGAGAGGTCCCGGAAGTCCTTGCCGCAGTAGGTGCAGGTCAGTGGCCCGTCGCCTTTCCCCGCGTGGAGTTTCTGGTGAAGGAGCAGGCTGACCTCCAGCTTGAAGCTCTCCTTACACTGGCTGCATGTGTACGGACGCTCCACCATGTGGTTCCCGGGCCGTTTCGCCGCACCGGGTTTTGCGGACGGGCTCCTCTGCGGCTCTGGGCGCTTGTGGTCTTTGGGACGGGCAGGAATTGAGGCCCGCTGGAGAGCGAAGGGGGCGAGCTTCACCTCCGGGTTGCCTTTCAGCTCCGGCACGAGATACGCTTCGCTTCCGCCGTGGGTCTTCTGGTGACTGGCGAAGAGCTGCCGGTCAACAAATCCTTCGCCGCACTCGCAGCAGATGAAGGGGCCGACGTGAACTTCAGCGGCTGATGCGGCTGAATCCTCTTTCCGCGTCTCGGGCAGCCCCAGCGCAGACCGCCGGAGGGGCTTCTTAGGCAAGGCGACGGAGACCGACTGGCTCTCACACAGCAGCTCCTCTCCAGGACCCTGGAAAACTTCCGTCCACTTCTGGGGGAAGAGGTTGTCCACCTCATTCTCCAACAGCTGAGGAGCACCTGGCGAAAGAAAAGACACAGGTGATGGACGAGGGACGCGCCCAGCAGGACTGTCTATAGAGGTGAGGTCTCTTCTCCCTTCTTCTGAATGCCCCACGCTGGACGCGGCTTATCATACGAGCCGAGAGATCGGCCAGGGTGGAGTTCCCCAACCTTTCCGGCCTTGAGGAATGGCGGCCGGGGTGGGGGTGGGGGGAGAGAGAGGGGATGGTTCTGCACGAGTGACCAGCAAGCAGGTGAACGCATGCACGCCTCTATTTGCATGCACGCCGTATACGCGCGCCCGCCGCTTATGCAAATGGAGCACGCGTACATGGGCTCTCCTGCTGCTCGAGCTGGTGGGGATGAGCCTGTGTGCGCCTAATCGCTTCCGCGGCCTGGTTTGCAAACACCTCGCCATGGATCGAAGGTCAGGTACCCCTGGGGGCCTTCCTTCCTGACCCCTTGGTGTGCCCTTCACCCACACAGCTATGGGAAGTGTCTGAGAGGGAAAAGTTACACCTAGGGATTCGGTCGCAAAGCTATGTTCTGGCTTTGCTTTACTGTATTTCACTTGACCTTCAGGAAACTATACCTTTGGCGTGCGAACCTCAGTTCTGGCTTTTCCTTTACTGCCTTTCGCTTGACCTTCAGTAAACTATACCTTTGGCGTGCGAACCTCAGTTCTGGCTTTCCTTCAGTGTATTTCACTTGACCTTCAGTAAACTATACCTTTGGGGCGCGAACGTCAATTGTGGCTTTGCTTTACTGTATTTCACTTGACCTTCAGGAAACTATACCTTTGGCGTGCGAACTTCAGTTCTGGTTTTGCTTTACTGTATTTCACTTGACCTTCAGGAAACTATACCTTTGGCGCGCGAACCTCAGTTCTGGTTTTGCTTTACTGCATTTCACTTGACCTTCATTAAACAA
>JANHJO010008164.1:433981-455833 GCA_032468235.1 Pseudoxyrhopus heterurus | reverse complement strand
TTCCTTCCTTCCTTCCTTCCTTCCTTCCTTCCTTCCTTCCTTCCTTCCTTCCTTCCTTCCTTCCTTCCTTCCTACCTGCCTGCCTGCCTACCTGCCTGGCTGCCATTATAAAATTTATTGGATGCCCATTTTACCATAAGATAACCCTGGGTGGTTTACAGACATAAAAATACATCTACATTACAGCAGGAGTAAATTAAACCAAGATTAAAATACATTGCAATAATATTTTTTTTTAATTTTGAGAAAATCTCTTTAATTTCCATTTAAAAACAAACAAACCCACAGAGAAACAAATAGAGAAGTTTATAATCATTGCTATTTGCCTGTCTTAGAACTACTTTAGAAAGGTTATTACTGGTGTCTTTTCCAGCAGGACAGCTCTTCAAATTAGGAGGTTGGGATTCTATCTCCCAGAATTCTTAGCTGATCATCTTGAAGGTTGATAATCTTGACCATGAAAGTTCAAACACTCAAACATTGTGGCAAGGCATTAGGAAGTATATAGAGACCATAAACATGAATTGGAACCTAGGAATCAAAGGATTCCATGAAGACTGAACAACTTCAAGACAGAGTACTATGGAACTCCACTGCAGGGTCCATTAATTTTTATACTATGAAATGTCTTACTTGAGTACGTTTCATAAGGGGCCAGCGAATTGCCTATTAAAAATAAATGTATTGCACTAATTTGTAATTATAGACATTGACATTATTTATTAGGGCTGTGCAAAACTTGAAAGGCGTACTTCATTTTGATCAAAGATTTGTCCAAAGATTTGCCTCTTTGAAGAAGCTGCAAAACAGACTGGTGCCCCATTTACAAAATCAGGAGCAGAGTGGCAAGAGCCTTATTTTGCTTCACCCATTTATGAATCAAAGCCACTTTGACCCAACTCTGACAACCAGCAGAGTCACATTGACTGCACTTTACAGAGGCAAAAATATCTTTATCATGAGCGAAATGTGCTTGCTTGAGCAAATGTGATGCAATCCACATAGCCTATTATTTATTACATTTTTTTGATAAATTACTTTCAAGGGACTCTTATTATTGATGGCATTTTCAGTGTTTGTTCTCCATTTCATTGCCTTTGTAGTTGCTCCTGAATTTCAAAAGCATTTTAAAGTTGATAATTTCCCCACAGCATCTAAACAAAGAACATTGCCTCTTATGAGCCTGATGGTTAAATCTCCCTATGGAGGTTCAGTCATGAATAGGCACAGCAGCTGCTTCTGGTAAGAAAATCAAGGGCTGAGTGTTTACCCCCTAGATAGCTCTCAACTTATTTGCATGTGTATAACTTGCAAATGTACAAAAACCAGCAGAGGCATATCCTTGGACTATGAGGTACAGATTAGAAACAAACTGAAAGAGATAGCATGCATCCATTCATACCCAAAACTCACTCAGAAGGACTTTGTGGAACTCGCTTTAAATATGTTTTGTTTTGTTTTGTTTTTCGACAATAGACTCTGGTGTTTTGTTTCCAGGTATCTACCTGCAGGTAAAATTACATCTAAGGTTTCATTTCTGTCATTCAAAATATATCAGGGCTTTCCAAATCTGTAATTAGGCTTTTACTTAGTATTTCGGTGTAACACATTTGTCCATGAATGCTGCCAGACTGGAACAAAATTGAAAACAAATCCATAAACCTCCACTTTAGAAAGCTTTTCTTCTGAAAAGGGTAGCAGAAAGTGAAATCTACACTTTTCATTTTAGCTGCTTTATAAGTGCTGGTCTTGTTTTCATAAAAAATCATGGTTCAGTTTGAGAGAATATTTCATTTGGAGGCACCCTTTTTAATGCAATGTTATGTGGCTATTATTTGCTGTTGTGACAAAGGAAATTGAACTACATTTTTCAATAGTCTAAGAATTTCATTAGAGCACAAGCTTCATTGTTCTTAGTGTCACCGTTATTGCAGATTTAACTAAAATATGGTCAATATATTTTCACACTGCAAGACAGTCTTCAGATCCATTTATATCCTGCCTGCATTTCTAAGAGTAATATTATTATTTTTATCTGCAGAGATTATACTTTGCGAATGTTCACATCCCAGATGGGGCCTTCACAACCATTTTGAATGAATGGAGGTAGTTTCCCTGGTGCTTTCAGATGCTATTATTCCCTAGGAATTCTTTTGACTTCTAAAAGACAGACAATTTGTAAATCAGTGTTAAATATATCCAAGCACCAGCTTTTGAAGCTTGTTCTTGATGATAAAGAAGCTGTAGATAGTCCTCAATTTACAACCATTCATTTAGCAACCATTCAAAGTTACAGTGGCCTCAAAACAAGTGACTTGCAACCAGTCCTCGTGCTTAGGACCATTGCAGCTTCTTCACAATCATGAGATTAAAATTCTGGTCCCTATTATGGTTCTAACTGGAAAAACTCAATGGAGAAAATCCCCACATGATGTTTTTCTCAGGGATTTAATTGAAACATAAGTACCCAGAAATATTGCAGATGATTGGAGAGTATAGGCTATGCAATGAAAAATAGAGTTACCCACACATTGCCTATTTGTAACTCAATAAGAATGAGACCACTACAATCCAGTGATAAGAATTGATCGAAATTAAGAGCATAAACACATAAAAAACTTTGCTGGAACAAGCTATAGACCCACAACTAGTTGATATTCTATGTCACACTGGCTAACCAGATGTATTTGGAGAGTTGTCAAGCCTGGACCAGAGGGTAATACCCTTTTTTACTGTTATTTCTGCTACCAATAAATTGGAAATTAAGTCTGCCTATGGACTCTGCCTATGGACTCTGGCAATAGTAACTGATTGAATTAATATATGCCATCACATTGGGGTTGATTCTTAGCAATCACAGATTTTCTCCAGCTGGATCTGTCACCATCCTCGTCCTTCAGCTGTTCCAAAGGTGAACCCATTGCTACTGTATCCACCCATTGCTATTGCTATTGTCTATCCATCTTGCTGGTGTTTATCCTCTTCTCTTACCTCTTGCCTTTTCCAACTTGTTCAAAGAGCTTTACATAATGTGTCTCAAGTAGAGTCTGATTATATATGCCTAGATTGGAAACTCTGGGTTGATTAGCTTGATAATCCATTTGTTTATTTTACTGGCTATCTAGGGTATTCTTGGAAGGCTTCGACTGCACCAAAATTCAAAGGTATCAATACTCTTTCTATTCTGCCTGTCAAAGTCCAACTTTGGCTTCCATAGAGTGTCCTGAGAAAAACCATTATCTGTTATATACTGATCTTGTAGATATAGATATATCTATATCTCATTATCTTTTCCAAGACCTTTATGACTATTCTACTTATCTGTGGTGTATGGCTTGATTGCTGGTTTCTTTATTATTGAAAGCTGATCCTAAAAGGCAGAAACAATGTATCATTTTCAACATCTCCATTGTCATTTCTAGGGCTGGTTGCTGTATCTTTTGTCATTAGCTTGGTCTTCTTTATAATAGCAATAGCAATAGGACTGTATTTACAGTATATACCGCCTATCAGGGCTTGCAACCCTCTCTAAGCGGTTTACAATGTCAGCATATTGCCCCCAACAATCTGGGTACTCATTTTACCTGCCTCGTAAGGATGGAGGCTGAGTCAACCTTGGAGCTGGTGGGATTCGATCAGCCAAACTACTGATCTGCAGTACTGTTATCTTACCACTTGAGCCACAGCAGCTGATCTTAGATACTTTTTTTCCCATCTGACTCTTAATTTTCATTACTAGAGTCTGCCAGCCATTTCCATGCTCAGTGATCAGAATAGTATAATCAGCAAAATAGAGGTTACTGATCTCTCTTCATATAATCTTATAACTAATCATGTTTTTCTAAACCATATTCCCTTAATATATATTCAGTATATAGATTAATAAGGGAAGAGTATAGAGACTTGTCTCATTCCTTTGTCAATCTGAAGCCCATCTATTTTGTTCTGACCCTGCCATAGGTTCCTGACCTGCATATGGATTTTGCATGATGATAATGAGATGTTTTGGGATTCCTTTTTTTCTAAGCACATTCTACAGATTGGCATGATTTGCACAATAAAAGGCTTTTCTATAATCAATGAAGCACAGACTGCTTTCTTTTTTTTTTGTATTCTTTGACTTTTTCTCTTTTTTCCCTAAATCAAATCAAAATCTTTATTTTACTCATTGATTAGCATAGCATTACCCAAACAACCCAATAGTGTGTTTAGAATGAAATCAGAAACACTGGGCTTGAATATCAGTTCAGTCAGATAACACAAAAGAGTTTGTTTGTTACCTTTTGATTGTTTAACAAGATTAAAATGTTTACTTCTACCAATACCATCACTCTGAAGATGAAAATGAAAGTATTAGTACTCATATTATAGCTCCATAATTTTTGTTATTTTGATGACCTAGTAGTTTGAAAGCTTGCAAATGCAAGTAGATAAATAGGTATCACTTTGGTGGGAAGGTTTTCTGTGTGCCTTGGTATGTAGTCATGCTAGCCCCATGACCATGGAAGCATCTTCAGACAATGCTGGCTCTCTCAGCTAAAAAACAGAGACAAGTTCTATCCCCTAGAATTAGAACAAAACTGGACAGGGGAAACCTTTACCTTTAATTCCCATTTAAATCTTACATCTCATTAAAGCAAAGTTGGGGTTTATATTCTGTGCATATGTACACATATCAACATTTGACATTTGTTTATATTTTGAGGTCCATTCATCCAATTTTGGGAGATTCTCTTGGAGCTCATCACAATCCAGTTTTCATATTGCCACCCTGAACAATGATATAATTGGCATTTCCATTCTCCTCATTGTTCACTCCTTTATATACATGTTAAAAAGCTCTGAAGCCAATGCCTGCCTTTGGGGAGTTCATTCCACTTTTCAGAAGAGTGAGAATTGCCTGCTTGTTTGTAAGTGCTATTTCCCACTTGTTAACCAAATTGTTGTCAGTTCCTAAGAACATCTGTCCTTTAATCTCATGCTGAATTTGTTCAGGGGCTTTGTCTTTTTGAAAGACCCTGTATACAATATTTGTTGGGTCCCATCATGAATATGCTTATTGATTCTTTCAAAAATGTTATTGAGTCAAGACTTCTATTTGCTGAAAACATACTGTATTGTTTTTTTCAGAAAGATGGCCTTCTGTTTACTTATTTTTTCCTTAATAAAACATTCAACCAACTTTTCAAAAATGGCTGTCGACTAGCCACACTTTCCTTTATGTGTACATAGCATATAGCATGTAAGCTACAATAATGTCAAGTGATATCATTTTCCACTTCTACCCCTCTGGAAGCACAGAGCAACTTTTTCATATCCCAGCTATTGCAATTATTAGCCTTCCTTGTTTATCTGTGGAAAATTCTATCCGTGAACTTGAATGAATTGGGCATTTTTGGTGCTCACTGTGAAATAGGATTCAAGTGTTAGTGAGACGTGGGCTTCATTGTAAGGAGCCATAAAAAAATAGAAGACATCCTGAAAACATTTGGACATGATCAGGTGCAAAAGAAGCATGTGTTAAGCCCAATGGAAAGGGAAAGTATTAGAAATTTAGGCCTGATTCTCCCTTTAACTTCTTGAGGTATAAAAATAGGGGAAAGGAAAACATTCAGACTTACAAGATTATGTTAGTAAGGCTTCTCTGAAAAAGGTTTAGATTTAATCATCCTGTGGAGTCAGTTTCCTGGTGTGTCCACCATGTAGAACTGAAGGTTGTTTCAGGAGCTTTCTCCACCAACACTATTCTCTTTAATATTTTTCATTTTTTTTCATTAATATTTTATACCTTTAAACATTTATGCATTTCATTTGTGCTTTTTGCACAATAGAATTCAAAGACTTATTATCCAAAGGGCTCTTCTGAAAATATCTGAAGTGTTTCAGCTCCTGTTGAGATGGAATTTATTTGCAAGGCGATAGTTTTCATTTTATGGTGGTGGGAGGATGGGTTTGTTTATTCCTACAGAATTACATGGATGCTAAAGGCAAGTACACCTGTAGTAAATAAAAAGAAATGTTAATTAAATGATAAGTAATTTTGCCAGAATATAGTATGACTTGCTGTAATGTCTATTTTAGAAAAGGGATTCAGTGTAATTAAAAGTACACAGGATTATAAAATATTACTGTTGTATACTAGCCACAAAGCAATAAATATTGTGTGACAACAAGGCAACAGTTTGTCAGAGGATGGGAAATAGGGATAGACACACTCATGCTGTTCTTCTCTCAGTTATAACATTTATTTTATGTCGCTTTTTGATAGACAGTTTGTGTACAATGGAAGGGCCTTGGTTTAACATGTTCAGTTTCCCACAGACAATTTCAAAGATAATTTTCAGAGTGTCTTACCAGTTTCACTTTCTCCCATTGTGGCTCAAACAACTGTTGTAGGCACAGGTAGTCCTCAACTTACAATAGTTCATTTAGTGACCATTCAAAGTTACAACAGCACTGAAAAAAGTGACTAATGACCATTTTTCATACTTATGATCATTGCAGCATTCCCAAGGTCATGTGATTTACAACTGACTCATATTTATGATGGTTGCAATGTCCCGGAGTCATGTGAGCCCTTTTTGAGACTTTCTGGCAAGCAAAGTCAACGTGGGAAACCGGATTCACTTAACAACCATGTTACTAATTTAAGAACTGCAGTGATTCACTTAACAAATGTGGCAAGAAAAGTCGTAAAATGGGGCAAAACTCACTTAACAAATTTCTCACTTAGCAACATAAATTTTTGAGCTTAATTGTGGTCATAAGTTGAGAACTACCTGTAGTGTATGCAGACTTGAATTCCACTAACCCCTTCTTCCTTCAGATGAGCAGGTGACATTTTCTAATTCTTTCCCAGTATAGTCTGGCCTGAGGGCAAGTCCACCACATATGGCAGTAGGTACCTTCACTATGGTTACATTTCCAGCAGTTTGAATTTACTGAGGGGAACATCTTGGCAAGCCCAGCTGGGGGAAGATACCATCTGTGAAACATCTTAAACAGATTTTCTTTGTATGATGAGGCAAGTGTGAGTTTGTAGTTTCTTTCTCATATTGTCTGCCATTTGTCTATGTCTATGGAATATCCAAAACCTTGATTTTATTTTCTACTGAATTTACTGGATCTATTTGGCTGTTATATTCCATCAGGGAACTGACTAATTCACTCTCAAAAGCACATGGTGTTCACTTTCACCAATCCTTATGCAATTCTCCTCCCAAATAATTTTCCTTCCAGCTGTTTTCATCACAGATTTTTTTTTAAAGGCAAATACAGCTTCTCTGTACAATAAGATCCAATATAATCCAAGGGTGCAGTACTATCAATTTTATTTCTGTAATGCTGCCACACTCCTCTTACAAGGAAGAGAAATCAAGCTGAGGGAGGGTTTTTTTTTTTTTTTGAAGATGTTAAGAAACAGATTGAAAGTGATTAGTAGAGATTAAGATCTGGTTCACTGGAAATTGGTTTGTGAAATTAACTAGAGACAGAATTGCTCCAGCAATACAGATGGGAGGAAAAGGGGGACCGGATGTGGGGAAAAAAAGTTAGTTCTCTTCAAAAGGGACATAAATGTGCAGAACCAAAGGGATGATGATAAAAGTCGGCATACTGTATGTCCACAGAGAGAAATTTGACTTAACAAATGCATACAGGTGGTGGGAATTCAAATTTTATTATTATTATTTATTTGTTTATAATATAAAATTCAAAAATATATGCAAACTAGTAGGAAAAATAGGGAAGGGAAAGGGGAAGGGAAGAATGCAGAAAAGAAAAGAAAAGGAATTGACTTCCGGCTCTCTTTGGTGCAGTATAATAAGATAGTAATATCCAACTTCAACTTTTTGACTTTTACTTAGTAGTATAAACTAGCTATTTCTATATCAATAAACCTATCTGATCGGTAAAACCTAAAGTCAAAATTTCATTTTTTTCCACTTCAAGCATGAAGTCCAGAAGTGGTTTCCAAATAGAAATAAAGGTGTAAGGCATGCTGACATTTTTCCCTTGGACATGAGACGAAATAAATACCCAAGGCACGAGGATTTCAAGTATTAATATAAAAGATTACAATTTGTTTATTGGCCAATAGACAAAAGGGACCATCTCATTCTCCCTTAAGCAGGTTTCCAAAAGAATAGATAGTAAAGAATTCATTTTTGAGTCAGACATATATACAGACAAAGTCATTTGAAGTCTGAAATCCCTCCACCCATCAAGCTAAATTATATATGTGAAGATATTTAGTAAACAATGAGGAATCAGTGAGGAATCCGATAGGTATCTTCCCATATGACCCTTCCTCCCATGTCATCCAGAGATAAGCCATGTGGCTTTTTCCTGGAATGCAAGAGAGATAAAGAATACATAGCAATAAAATCGAACAAATTCCCTGGGAATGGTTTCCTCCTGAGTAAATATACCTCCCCTTCCCAATTCACATTCTTTTTATCAGGGTAGGCATTTCACAAAGACTCTTAATTGATCTTAATTACTTAATGAGCTTCCCTGGGAGAAGAGTTCCTTTTCGCTAAGAAGTGAGATGAGAGAGGATTCTAGCTTATTGTACCTACTTTTTGTGGATTTTAGGTTATTCTGGTAAATATTTGTGGATTTTAGGTTATTCTGCTAAATATTGAATATTTCTATCTACACATAATCATTATCTATTAAGAATCCCTTCAAAAGAATTCAGAAAAATGATGATTGATTTACCCTTATGGGGACATGTAGCTTTGCTGCTTTTAACACTAATTTTCTGAGATTACAGCATGCCTATCTTGGAATGGACTCTTTGATTTCTAATACAACTTGATAACATCAGATGGGATTGCTGGAATTAGTCAGCAGAGGCAGAAGAAACAAGCTGTTGAAAGAAGATATAATATCATCGAGGCCACAGGTTACTACAGAATAACTGGCCTTGATCATTCAAATGAAAAGCTGAGGAAGGAATCATCAACTTTGCAGTCAAACTCCATTTGCAGCTTTACTGGGTAATACAATTTGGATTATTTGGAGCAGTGTCAGGCAATTGCTAAATGCTATTCCTAATAGCAATCCCATCATTTGAACTTCACCAACCACCTACTTACAGCCTAATCCTTAACCCCAATACATGTTTATGAAAAGCCCTATTGTGTGCCTACCCATTTGGTTGATGCTGAATTATAGCAATAGCAATAGCACTGTATTTATATACCAGAGTTTGCAACCCTCTCTAAGCGGTTTACAGAATCAGCATATTGCCCCCAATAATCTGGGTTCTCATTTTACCGACCTCAGAAGGCTGGAAGGCTGAGTTAACCTTGGAGCTGGTGGGATTCAATCAGCCAAACTGCTGATCTGCAAGTCTGCAGAGTAGACTGAAGTACTGCGTTTAAACATTTAGAATTAGTCCTGGATTGGATCAGTGCCTTGTGCATCCAGAAAGATATATTTGCATGGTTTATTTTTATTATGCAATGCCCAGTGTGTCTAAACCCTGGATTTTATAACCTGGAGTCCAGTCTTCTACCCTCTTCTCCTTTTCTCTTGCTTTGGCTTGTCTTTCCTTAGTGGAATGATCCAGACGTTTCCAAATAATGTATATTTAACTATCAGGCTTTGGCAGCAATTTCTGGATTAATGATTTAAAGGATTGTCCTTTTGAGAGACAGGTAAATATATTTCAGGACACAAAATAAATGTATTTTATTGACAAAAAGTAAAAGTGTCAGCCCATAGAGTTAGGAGGGTTATTATCACCCCCCTGCTATAAACTTTATTGAACTCCAACAACAACATAGCACACTGTGAAAAACAGAGCCTTTGTCCTCTTCTATTAATTACATTGACACTGGCATTGAAAGGCCATTCTCAGCTTGGTCAGTTTCCTTCCTGATAACAGCTGTACACATTTGCAGCCAGGCTGTTCACTCAGCGTCAAGATTTAACTTTGTATCTGCTCTGGGGAAACTCAAGAAACATCTAATGCTAATTACTAGCTCCTGTTCTCAGAAGGAGTAAAATAAATTGTTGAGGTCCAGTGACAGCTGTAACAGCCATTGCTCTCTATTCTGAATTAGTAACTTCTATCTTTTTAGCTGTAGTTCAAAATTGACCCATTATCTGCCCAATCCCTAAGCATCCTTGGACAAACTTGATCTCTCTACCATTGAAAAAACCAACTAAGCTTTGGCATTAGAAATTAAGGGTCTAATCCTTTTCCTATTTAGTCACAGCAATATTATTCAGCAGTAATACTTAATGTTATATGTTCCCCAAAGAAAGATTATTTGGGAAAATCTGAATTGCACAGCTGACAATAGTATATCTCCAAGTTGTTTAGCAAAAAAAGTAATAATGCCAAAAAAAATCCAACATTAGGCTGCCCCACTCCAAGCCACATTTCAGAGGAATGAAACTGATGGACTGATCTGGTTGCCATGTGCCAATAATTGAGACTGAAACATTGTTGATGTAACCTAACTCAAGTTTTTATTGGAATTGATACCTATGAGTTCAAGTACAGACTGCAATGTAATGTAATGTAAAATAATGAATTTAAATAATTATTCCTGGGTAGAAATTCTTTGTCTCTATCTTCCCTTCTCTCTCTCTCTCTCTCTTTGTGGAATGTTTTCTTAACAATAGGTCATTAAGGATTTCAGATGGCTATCTCTGATTTTTTTTGCAGCTTGTCAATTAAGTGCATTCCTAAAGTTTCTCAAAGTTATTAATCACTTTTATTATCAATGTGTAATAGTAACCTTTTATTACCTTTGCTGGGGCTGCTGTTCTTTCTTTTGACAGCATTCCTTGGGAAACATCCGGTTGTTTATTTAGCATGTCAAAGAGGATGAACAAATCTCCTTTGATCCTATAGAGAATAAAACCTTGCTTCAGATGTAGATAGACACATACCTCCCTCCCAAAACTGCCATGGGAAGAAGGTCTGTCTGCATTGGCCATGCGATAATAAATATTAATTTTATCTTGATATCTCGTCCTGGGAGTAATTATTGTGGTTTATTTACACCTGGGTATAATAAGGTCAGTGAACCTTATAAGACAATTGTCTTAAAGAAAGGAATGGTTTACAAACTCAACATTTGTGCAATAACAAAATAAAATTGATGATGATGATGATGATGATGATGATGATGATGATGATGATGATGTAGCTTCTTGGATGAGAAGAGAAACATCTTTAAGGAAAAACAAAGTCCAGTTCCCTCTTCAAAAAGCACCTTTGGCATAAGGAAGCAATAGATACACTAAATATATCCAATGACATTTATCATTGAACAAGGATTTAACGTAAGTTATCTTAGGCTAAACTTTACATTTGACTATATTGTTTCAAGTGAATTCAGAAACAGAGTTAATGTTCCTTGAGAAAGGATATTTGGAAAGTAATCTCATGGTGATTTTTACCAACATCTGTAACTTTAACAGGTTTGTTTAAAGATTGCTGTTAGCCCTGGTTTCTTCGATCTTAAAATGAAACTAAATGGTAGTATCTGCTAAGATATGATAGTTTAAAAATATTTTAAATATGTCTTGGACATTTATCCCAACCGTTAAATTTCCAGGCACCAACCAGTAGAAGCTTTTAAAACTGGCAACCCTGTAAGAAAATCTTTGTCTGGACTCCAGTTAAATATTGTCTGCCAAAACTAAATTGGCAGCTCGCACATATTTTATTTGAATAGATAGAATAACAAAAAGCAATAACAGTGACAGTTTATTTAAATATTTGAAATATCTTGTATAGGATTCCTAAATATAACTTTTAAAAGAGATTAGTGTGAAGCATCAACATTCCAAGGGAAATCAGCTGTTCAAGCATTTTGCTGATTTTGATTATTCTCAACATATAAAGATTCATTCATAGACATCACAGTTACAGAACTATTTGAAATTAGTAACATTTTTAATCTGGCCCATTGTCCATGACTGAGATGACAACCCTTCAGTTTATGGCTGTACAGCTTCATGATCCCCAAATCCTATTTTTATAGATTCCAGAACATCCTTATATCATACTGCTAAATCTCAACTGAGAAAATGTTGATTTTCAATTATATGATTTTTATGTGATTTTTATATGATTTTTAATCTAAATAAAAAATGACTCATTTTTCCACTTAATTACCTTAATCCAAGCCTTTCTCTGATGTCATAACATCCCTTGCTGTGGGTCTTTAGAAGCTAAAACATGAAGAGGAGACATTTTTGAAAGAAAGCTGTATCCCCACAAACACTTAGGGGAGCCAGAAAAGACACTGAACAAGGAAGTAACAATGGCAATGGCACTTAGACTTATATACCACTTTACAGTGCTTTTACAGCCCTCTCTAAGCGGTTTACAGAGTGACCATATTGCCCCCAACAATTTGGGTCCTCTTTTTACCCACCTTCGAAGGATGGAAGGCTGAGTCAACCTTGAGCCTGGTGAGATTTGAACTGCCAAATTGTAGGCAGCCGGCAATCAGCAGAAGTAGCCTGCAGTACTGCACTCTAACCATTGCACCACCGTGGCAGAAAGAATACATTTAACTATTCATTTAATAGTCACTCAATTCACATGGTTATGGCCTAGTTACTTGCTACCAGTATCCCATTACATCTGCCCAGCCAATTCAATTCTGCAGGATTGGCACTGTCCAGGCTCCTTTATTTAAACCATGTTATCACTTAGGACTCTCTCTCCTCTTTGTAGTTGTGCCTTCCCTTGGGAATGTGGTTCCTCCTAAGATCTGGATGACACCCATACACTCCTTCTGCTGTTGTGTAGAAAAGCTGTGAAGACCTGGCTCTTTACCCAAGCCATTGGCATGGGAGAGTGAGACCCCACATTTCATTGCACTTGCCATCTTTTATCTTTATTTTTTGTGTTTTATTTTATTGTAATTTCTTTGTTATGAACCATCCAGTGTCTTTGACAGTTGGGAAGCATACTAGTTTAGTAAATTATTATTACATGGGAATGGTATGTAGCAACTGAAAATAATTAATTAGTGATGTCTTGACCATCATTCTCTTCTCTTCCTAGGCATTTGCAGAATGCTGCTACATCATTTTGCTAGTACAGCTGCTTCCAGTAGTTTCTAATGGCATCAGCTACACATTTTTATATCCAAGCAATTTTATCAGTTTGGATTGCCCCAAACTGACAGTCTAATCTTCTGTAGTACACATTCTGTGCACAGTATTCCTATGATATTGTGAATTTGGGTGGCCTATAACTGTGGTTTAAAAGCAAATAAATAAATGCATGTATGCATGTATTTTTTGCAAACCCATCTATAGTAAGATGAGTAGCAAGCATTTTGCATGCTCCTACCCTGAAAATGTCATCACATTTCTGTTCTCCTTTCAGCCTTCCTAATGAAAACAGGCTATTTCAAGTCAGACTCAGAGAGATAGGGGTGGGGGGGAATGGCAGAAGGAACCTTCTCCATAGCAGTAGTTCCTTTACTGAGTATTCCTTTACAGCTGAAAACATGGAAACTAGTACAGTAATGATGATTGAAACAGGCAAAAGTAAATGCAACAAAATAAGGCATTAAAATGATATGCCACCATGATATTTTATATAATGGTCTCTCTCTTAATAAACCTACTAAAGCTGGAGAAACATCAAGCTGTGCTTTTACTTTCAAATATTTTCAATATATCCTATTCAAAATGCAACTTTGTACCTGAAGTTACAAATTACTCATCTGACCTCAGACATTTAGCAGTGAGTTTATATTTATTTGTATGTTTGAATTTGCATTATGCATTATAATATATACATGTATTTGTATTATGGAACTAAAAGCAATTAAAATTCTATCATCCCAGATTATGAATAATTCTAATTTACTTTATTGATTCAGAATTGAAGACCAAATAAAGAAAATATAAAACAGCACAGCAATGCATATATAAAAGAAATAGAAGGCTAGTTAATGACAGGATGCTAAGTCAGCTATAAGTAAACCTCTGCAGATAGTGCCTAGGTTCAATACTTCCTGAAGACATAGCAATGGAGCAGAATTTAGCTATATTCCTGGAGATTCCAGAAAATAGGTCTGCCAGTAAATAGATAATTTCTAAATTTGACCAAGCCATGCACAAGGACACAAGCAGAGTAAGTTGTACTGCTGACTCAGTGGCAGGATCAAAACAAATGCAAAAATGTTCTGTGTAGAAGTTAATTAAATCTTCCCTCTATCAAGATTAAGGAAAGGCATTAAATCTTGCAAGTGTGAGCATTTTGCTTATGAGTAGCAGATGGAATGTTGTAATGAACTTGGTGGACCAGAAAGGGCTATGGAGGAAAATGTCTTGGCCCTCTGATTAAGATCAAAAGTAGGGGGGTTTGTTGTTTTTGGTATTCTTTAGCAAAAATATGCCTGTTATATACCAGATTCTTTACCTTTCAAATGGTAACTAAGGCTCCTGAAATTTAGAGCATGCATGCCATAACTCTAAAAAAAAAATTGCATGGTGATAAATCACATTCTTTGTGGATTAAATATTTCATGTTCAACCGTTAATATCAAGTAGGATAAGCAATTTTGGTGGCCACAAAACTGCTCTTAATAATTTGAGGAATAGAACAGTGCTGGTGCAAAGAGATGGATGATTTTGTGGTTCATTTGTTTGCTTTTACTTACTGCTGTGTTGTAATAGTTTTAGAGTTAAGTAAAGACATCCTCAGCTATGAGTCTGGTTTTCTTGACAACCATGCAACCGTTTTTTCCCTGTCTTCCTCCAGAATGTTTTTTCTGCTTTATCTAGTATGCAGCTCAGGGGATTCCTTGTGGTCTTCCATACACATATTAGGTATATATAGTACTAAGTTTTGATAGCTAGGTACTCTCAAGAGCTCCCACATTTAGCTTAATGCCACAGTTTTCTGGTGTTTCTCAGCTTAATATGTGAGTTTGAGTTGCATATGACCCTGAGAAGGGTCTCTGTTTCAGAGCTGCTAACCATCAGAGGATAATACTGGAGTTGATAAATCAATGGACACCTAGGTATATATAATAAAAGCAGAAACGGCCTGCAAAATACTTTCCATCATTTTTACCACCATGTCAAATTGTATGCACATTAAGACACTGGAATAAGGATCCAATTGATCCAAGCAAAATAATAGACATATGAAACTTTTTTACTCTAGTCTGACCTTGACCTATATTGTTTTGCATTTTATGTTTACTCTATTTCTTGATGTGATGTGCCTGCTGCCGGAAACCTATCACAGGCAGCTTAATAAATTAAATGTAGTACAATACAACTCTGGTGATTAAAATAAATAAATAATATAAACCATCACCTGATTCACAGTTTAAATAGTAAGAATGATGGCTTAAAATGAGTTGATAATTAATATGTGACTCTGCATAAGATTGGACTCAGTCTTAGATCTCCTAGACTATCTATGAAGTTCCCCTTCCATTCATGGTACAGCCTTTTATATTTTTCTTTTTTTCACCAATTTTTGGAAGTAAGAGCTGAAGCATGGATTTATGATAGAATTCTCTTCATAAGCACAAGCAAAATTGATTTTATACAAGATTACTATCTAGGTGGTATGTGGCTCAACAGCAGTGAGAGGGATCTGATATGAGCCAGTAGTGTGCTGCAGCTGCCAAAAAAACCCAATGTAATCCTAGATTGCATCAACACAGGAATAGTATCAAGACCTCATGAAGTGCTAGTACCACTTTATACTGCACCTAGTAAAACCACACTTGTAATACCTCATCCAACTTTGGTCACCACAATACAAAAAATATGTTGAGACTCAGAGTGCAGAGAAGAGCAACAAAGATTATCATCTGAAGTCTAATGGCTAAAATATATGATCAACGGTTGCAGGAACTGGTTATGTCTAGCCTAACAGTGAAAAACTGGAAGAGACATTATAGCAGTCTTCCAATATTTGAGGGGCTATCACAGAGAAGAGGGGGAGGGTTTCAATCTATTTTCCAATGCACTTGAGGGCAGAAAAAAAAAGCAAGGGAAAAAAGATCATTAAAAGATATCCAACTAGAACTAAGGAGAAATTTCCTGACAGAACAATTAATCTTAAAGGCTTACCTCTAGAAGTTGTAAGTATTCCATCACTGGAGGTTTTCAAGAAAAGATTGGACAGCCATTTGTATAGCAGTTCCCACTTGAATAGAGGGTTGGAATGGAAGACCTCCAAGGTCCTTCCAACTCTGTTATTTTGTATTCTATAAAGAAGATGTCTCTAAAGAAATCTGGAAGAATATTCAAATGTTCTATGTGAGATCTTGGTAGGAAAATGTAATTCCCAAAATTCCCTGAAGGGAGAAAATTATTTCTATATTCTATAGCAAAAAGATACTGTAAGAAGTGGATGCATATTTGGTATACTTTTAAGAATTTACACATAGTCTTATGAATCATCTACCAAGTCCCTCTTTCTGGGGCCTCTTTAAAAGACACAAAATACTGAGGCAAATTAGATGCTGTGTTTTCCATCTACAATACGTAAGTGTACAATATAGTGAAAATGCCATAAGCATACACGTTTTCATTATTTTTAATCCATTTGTTGGGAAGAGTAGGTGATGTGATTTTAATTGGTTTCCATAGCCTTTAATCCACTCAATCCAATATTTAACAGAATAACAGAGTAACGGAGTTGGAAGAGACCTTGGTCATTTTCTAATCCAATGCCCTGGTCAAGCAGGAAATCCTAAACCATTCCAGGCAAATGGTTGTCTAATCTCTTCTTAAAAACATCCAGTGTTGGAGCACCCAAAAGTTTTGAAATGTTCCACTGATTGTTCTAACTGTCAGGAAATTTCTCCTTAATTCTAAATTGGATCTCTCTATAAGCTTCCATCCATTACTTCTTGCCCTGCCCTCAGATGCTTTGAAGAATAGTTGACCCATCTTCTTTGTGATAGCCTGACAGATATTGGAAAACTGCTATTACATCACTCCAGTCCTTCTCATTAAACTAGATATACCCAATTCTTGCAACTTTTCTTTGTATGTTTTATCCTCCAATCCCCAAATCATCTTTGTTGTTCTTCTCTGTGGTCTTTCTAGACTCTCAACATCTTTTTTATATTGTGGTGACCAAAACTGGATGCAATATTCCAAGTGTGGTCTTAACAAGGCATTATAAAGCATTTGATTCTTTCTAAAGCTATTTAAAAATTTTAAAACAATTAGTAGTGTAGATTTTTATATGAAATCCTTAGATACTTTATAACATTATATTTAGTGATATAACAATTAATTTAAATCTATGTCAATGAATTATATTAAGTCATTAATCTTTAGTTTTATGTATACAAAATGATTCTATGGTTTTACTTGATTGAAGCTGTACCACATTAATAATATTTTGTCCTCAAATGGGTCAGCTACCAATTTCTGTAAAGGATAATAATATACCTCTGACTTGGATATAAATTGATTCTGACCACTTGCTGAGCAGTTATATACTTCTTTAATAAGCATTCATCTCACTATATTCTCCCAAAATATTCCATCAAGCCACTCACTTCAACAGATCTGAGCTTAAAAAGTGAAATTATAAACAACTATATAATTTTTATTTTGTAATGTAAGCAAAAGTGCCATTTTAGGAGCCTTTGTGCATGAGGAATTTACACTTTTCTTTGATGAAATTCTATAAAAGGGGAAAGTTTTCCTCAGCCTTTCTCTTGAGAGGAACTAATGCACAGGATTCATGGATTTTTTTCAGTTATACAAAAGAACATCCACTTAATAGCAACTCTGTTTACATGCATTCATTATTATAGTTAAGTACTTATTGGTGAAATACTATTTATTCAGTGGATGGTGAACCTGGGGCAATTAATCCCAGCACTGCTATATTATTTATAACAAGAATGCCCTTCACTCATATCAGTCATTGGTCCTTGTAGGGACAGCAGACAGAAACCCAATATTTAATCTGCCCCAAATCTATACAGGTAGTCTTTGATTTACAACCACAGTTGGGACCACAATTGCCATTGCTAAGCAAAATGGCTGTTCAGTGAGTTGTGCCTGATTTTTTGCCCTTTTTGCCACAATTCTTAAGCAAACCACTGCAATTAAGTGAATCACATCGTGGTTAAGCACATCTGGCTTCCATTGACTTTGCTTGTCAGAAACCAGCTGGGAAGTTTGCAAATGGAGATCAAAAGACTCCCTAGGACAGGGGTGTCAAACTCAATTTCACTGAGGGCTGTATCAGGGTTGTCTTTGACCTCGGGGGGCCAGGGTGGGTGTGGCCAGTTGAGTGTGACCAGCTTGATGTCACTTGTGTCGGAGGCACCTGTGGTGCCCCAAGCGCTCTGCTAGTGAAAACAGGCTCCCAAGCTCCATTTTTGGCTGCACCCGTGGCCCTCTCAAGTTCTATTTTTGGCTGTGACACCTCCTGCAACCCTCTGCCAGTGAAAACGGAGCTCAGGTATGCTGCATGCGGCCCTCCCTAGCTCTGTTTTCACTGGCAGAGGCACCGTGGGCCGGTCTTTTGCTGTTTACAGGGCAACCCCATGGGCCAGATCTAAGCATTCCATGGGCCAGATCTAGCCCACAGGCCTTGAGTTTGACACCCCTGCCCTAGGACATCACAACCATTGTAAATACATGCCAGTTGCCAAGCATCCAAATTTTGATCACATGACCATGGGAATTCTGCAACAATCATACATATGAGTACTGGTGATAAGTCACTTTTTTCAGTGCCACTGCAACTTCAAACAGTCTCTAAATGAATGATTGTAAGTCAACGGCTATCTATAAATCCTTGTACTAGCGTTGCCTAAACAAGAGATTCTAGAGTTCTCAACTTTATAATCATTAAAGAGTTTAATCTGTTAAATTCAGGATTGCAATAAGAGCTTTAATACAAATACTTGTAAAAAATATTTTATTTTTTTCAGTGTTATCCGTTATGTTCTTATATATGTACTTTTGTGGTTCACATACTTGGTTAAAAGTTCTTGGGCAATAGAACTATAGGAAAGGCCAGTGGGTATAATCTTGCTCATACTTCTGCATGATAATTTTCTCCTTTAGAAATAAATATGCCAAAATGTTTATTGTAGAGGAGGGCATGCCTTAAGACATTATGCATTTGCTCAAAATGGTATTAATCCAAGGCACAGCCATTCCGCTGAATAGTACAACTATGGTAATCAGAATCTTCTTATTTCTAGATATACATCTTGGATATTTCTAATAAAGAAAACTTAATGTCATTATTTAATGCATTCCAATTTTAACAACATAGAATCCAGAGGCTATATAGCAATAAAGGTGAAATATAATAATGATGATGATACAAAATTTGACTTCAAAAATCCATATGATTGCTAGTGCCAGCAAAAATTAAGACTTCTGTGTAACTGTTGATGCTGAAGATTGTTTTATTTATATTTTGCAATATATTCTTATATTTATTGCTGTGAAATTAAACAAAGATAAAATACACAGAGATTTAAATTAAAAAATACTATTAAAAGTTATGGAGTAGTTTTAATCACTTTTATAAACTCCGTAATTGTCAAAATTATCATGAATTTATTTAATAGCTCAATCCTTTCAAATTTGTAAACATAGAATGAAGAATGAAGCCAACTTGCTCTTGTGATTACAAACTTTAAATTAAAATATTAAACATTCAAATCAATACATGTGAAGCAGTGTTGTGCATTATTTAAATTAGTTGCAGAAATAAGTAAGGTGATTTGTTTTGCCTTTCTTTCATATTATATTTTACTGGCTGACAGAACCCAAGGTCAGGCCAAATGAGAGACTATATTGTAGCCGATAAGGGTTGACAGAAAATGTAGGAAAAGTAAATAATAATCTGGAACTGCTGATAATGGAAATGTCATTGAACTAGGAATTACTGTCTATATGAAGAATTGCCCTCCCCCCATCTCCAATTCCAAATCTTCTACAAAAATAAAACAGTATAGCATGGTGAAATGATAGATTTAAAAAAGACTATAGAAAGAATGAAATCCTATTGTGGGCTGGGAAAATATTGCAGCCATTAACTGCACCAATGATTACATCAATGGGCCTATCCATTTTCAATATTAGAAGAGAACTGCTAATGTCATTTTCAGTAATAAGACAGTTATGTTTCAAAGGCCATTAAAACTTCAATATTTCCATTCTGATGCACAGGAATCTAACAAAACATTGCATTTTTTAAATCATTCTCTTAATCAATTATTTTACTTCTAGAATGACCAAAAACTTTTAACTTTTCTTTGTTATGAAAACAATTGTGTGTGATACTGTCTCTAACAAAGAGGGGTATTAAAATATAATTGGTTCTGGCATACAACAAGCAATCCAGAGAAACATATTCCTCTCCAAGCCTTGAGCCCAACACAAGAATTCTTTTAAGTTCCCTCTGAACTGTAATACTTAATGTGAAATAAAAAGAAAAGCAACTGAATAAAAAAGGATAATTATATTCATCTAAATCTAATTAAATCAAATTCCACTTTTTTTCCTGGCTCCACTTATTTCTTTGTCCAGTCAGAATTTCACTGTAGCCTCAGACAGCTCAAAAACTGAATGTATCTCCCTGCTTGACCCTGGCTTACATAGTATATGGTTCTGTCTCTACTGTAGAATTGCTTTTGCTTATCATAGTTTCTGCTTATATTTTAAGCTGTCCTTCGGTCCTGTGGTCCCTCCTATGATCTGTCATAATCTTCTTTGTTTTCTATGAAGAGAATGGCCCATGAATACGAAGAGGAACATTCCTCCTTTTGGGCAGGAAGCCCTCCATCACCCTTGCTGTTCTAATAAAAGGGAGAGATGCCAAGAAGATTTTGAATTTGACAGCTCCACAGCCTTTCTATATCTCTTACATTTAATGTATATATCTTTACATGTCAACAAATGACTGGGATAATGGGAAAGGTGTGCCATAATCCTTGATTTCTAGCTCCTCTCTTCTATCCCTTTCTTTTCTGGTATAGACAGAGACATATAGACACATACACAGAATGTGGTATAGTGATTTAGTAGTTAAAGTGCTGTATTAAGAGCAGGTAGACATCACTGGATATGATAGCATACATTAATCTTAAGTGAAGAGGCCTTTACTCTGCAATAGATTGATTTGGGCTGATAATCATAATAATGAACATGCCAAGTTAAATTCATTATATATTTACAAGGCTAAAGCATCAAGGCTTTCACCCTCGCCTCAAATATCCCATAGCTGCCCTATTTGAAAACTGAGAGTGACCGAAAAAAAATCAATGAATGATAAAACTGCACTTATTACAAGAAGAAAAAAAGAAGAAGGAAAGAAAAAGAAGGAAAAGAGGAAGTTTGGAGTAGAAGCAGTATGAACAACAAAAATATAACAGGCTCCTACTGTGCATCAAATCAATAATATCAGTGCTGCATTGCTATAGTGAAAGCACTCTAGCCCAATAGATCACTCAAGATGCAATAGGAAGGAAAAGTGAACCCAAGCAGGAAAACATGGATGGAGGTTGCTTTCAGAGTGAGTGAACAATGGAAATAGTTGCCAGCCAGTTCTGATGATGATGATGATGCAAGAGGTAAATCCAGATCTGCTTTGAGAGAAGCAAAGAACCAATGCAGGATCTCATGTACAAAATAGACCTGGGACAGCTTTTGAAGCAGCCACTTCAAGACACAACAAGGAAAACAATACAGAGAGGAGCTTTGGTCAGATTAATAATGTGTGGCTAATACTTTGTACAGCCCATGAACCCAACCTGCTACTACACCACTTCTATCCCCACTCTATAATTGTCTGTTGTAATCACAAACTACAGTAACATGTTTGAACCGAGCTAATTTGGC